>CAWUFW010023551.1:50000-73701 GCA_963921515.1 Calotriton arnoldi
GTGACCTTTGTACTTTGACATGGGTTACTAGGTACATGTGCACTGACATTCAAACTCAGATGCATGGACTTGCTACAGGAGTAGCATTTACAGTGTGGCTGTACAACAAAATAGAATTTATTTAGAATGAGGTCTTCTATTTGACAATCAAAGGTGCAGTTATGAGAGGGTTCAGTGACATGGTGGTGTAGGTAGTAGTGAATGAAGCAGAGCCCAGCAGTTAGCTGCTGAGACACAGACTTACAACTGGTGCCAGGGCAAGGCGATGTGGACCTGAATGGTGGTTGGGCTGTTGCTGCTTCCACAGTGGATCACACACAGGATGATTACTTCTCAGTTTTTACTTTTTTGGTGAATTGATCGCCTGGAGACCTGGAGTCTGACGCAGGCAGGTGATGAAACATAGCGGTCCCTGCATATGGGTGGTGAAGAGACAGCGCATGGGGACGCCGTGACTGTGTCATGAGGTGTAGGCAAGGTTGGCTGTGATGTTGCAAAGTCATCCCTCGCTGGTGGGTTAACGGTGGACCCAGGGAAACAGGAGTGGGACAAGAAAGAGGAAAGAGGCATTGTATATCGTCACATTGCCCGCTTGCACAGGTGGGCGGAATCTGTACCGCAGGAGTATGGCTATCTGAGAACAAGAGAAGACGATTGGTATGGCTGTAGCACTGAGCTTGGAAGTTAACTGAAATTAAACATGATATACCTGTTGACACTCTGTGCGCCTGATTCACAAAGGTAAACTTATAGTTTTGTGAATGTTTACTATTGTTTGCTATTCACAAACTCTGAGTTAATAGGATGGTAACGTCTGCGGAGCCTCCACAGTTGTAAACTTACTATTAATTCGGAGATGGTTAACCCCTTGGACGCAGGTTGATTTTCCGCGCTGTGCGGGAGAAATGAACGGCGGGCGGGATTCGGACGGCTCCCGGCCGTCGTGCGCACACGCCCACCGTGACGCATGACGGCCGGGAGCCGTCATGAGCATGCAAGGGGTTAATATAAAAAAATAGTGAGCTTACACACAAGTGTAAGTTTGCAGGAACTCTGTGTTTCCTACCTCTTATGCCGAAATTAAACTCAATATGTTGTCTGAGCTGTAGTTCGATGACAGTGGATATGACATCTGCGAACAACCCTCGGACTTCTTATACTTTGCTTGCTAAATAGAGCCACCTTCAATGTTATGCGACAAAGTTCCAAGATTACGCTTACATTCAAGGTAATAGGTTGATGACTGTAATATGTGAAGTATTCCTCACCATCATAGAGTTCATCCATATGCTCAATGATCATACACCTTCTATTACCAATATCTTCTTGCCGTGCTTTTCTCACAACAGCTCCATGCCAGCGATTTCACTGGCTTTTCGTGTGAAAACTTTTGCAGTAGTTACTGAGTTCTTAATCCAGACGAATGACTTATAAAGAAAAGAATTGCAATATGGTTTGTAAACTTAACGGATGATCCTGGGTGATAACAAGTGCAATAGAGTTTGTAATTCTAACGGATGACTCCTGGTGAAAACAAATCCAATCGGTTTCTTAATCCGAACAGATTATCCTTGGTGAAAAAAGAAGTACGAAGTTGAGTTTGTATTCTTACAAATCACCCTGGTAAAATTGCAAGTTTATCTCCTTTGCCAGTGTGGTGCAAAGATACTGCTCTGACAGCATTGATGTCTATCATTGACTTCTCATTTTACCAGGTCACAAGTCTTCTAACTTCCAAAAGCAAGTCCTGGCTGTAGCAACTATGTATCACGATTGCCTAGCGAAGACACTGTGCACCACAAGGAACTTAAACTCTAGGCTTTCAAGATGGCAGTCACCATTGGCAAGTCTAGAGAGAGTCCTGTGGTTCTATGGAGCATGTAGAGCTTCTTGCCTTACTCAGGTGTTTAACATATTGTGTCACTCAGAGACACACAACTACTGTCCAGATGTCAACCACACTCTACACCTCCATCCTCTTCTGCTACTGAAGGTGTGCAAGCTCAGGAGCTTTGGAGTAGCATGTTGAGTGGGTCCGGTCCGAAGAGCTAAGGGCATCCATGATAGATGGCCTATCCAGCAGAGGTTCTGCCCTCCCTACCTTTCCATCCAAAGACACACATGCCCCACCCCTGAAAAACCCTCTACTGTCATAAAGGGATGTAGCATAACGGCTGGGGCGGTCGATCTCTTATCTGAGGAACTCGGTTCGAGTTACGGCAATGAAGCTCAACATCCTGTGATTCTGGGTAAATCATTTAATCTCCCCGTGCCTATGTGTCCTTGTGTAACGCAACTGGTGCTCATGTAAAGTGCTCTGATAACTTCGGGTCAAGTTTGCGCTATATAAAAATACATAAAAAATAAATAGTGCAACCTTAAATATTGAGGATGGTCATTCGCTGTCATGGATGTTGTGCTCACTCCTCTTATGCGGAGCGGAGTACATTGAGAGCCAGTGGATGATACAAAGCAGCAAACTTAAAGCCCCTTTGGGTCCCAATAACAGCTGCAAACTTTACAGCCATCTTCCCACTTGCATTTATTTGCAATAGCTCATTGCTTGCACTTACTATTGTCGATAGGCAGACTATCAAAAGTATAGACAGTTCATTTAGATGACAAAAGCCCACGTGTCAATAGATGGTCTTGGAATCGCACAATTGCATAAGACCAAGCTGCAATTAAAACAGAGCAGCTGCAGTAGGTACGATGCTGCTCCTGACATGGGCTTCACAGCTGTCATACTGAGTCCGATGCAACGTGACTCATTGTCTGCTAGTGCATCACCATTCTAAGTGCATTCACAAGACGTGGATGGGCAGTGCCTTAAGAGCCACTTCATTCAACTAGAGCTCTACGAAGCTGATTATATCGTTGGGGTGACTATCTGACCACCCTTTAATTCCCATATGATTGGCCTCCTATGGTAATAGTGCAAGGAGCTAAAATAATGGAGTGGAATGCTACACAGAGGAGCTCCCAGTGGTTATGAATATTGACAGCATTATCATCCTTCACTCCTCTTCCGGAGTGAGAGGGGTATTCTCCGAGGTGTGTCCCAAGATAGCTAATGAGCTCTGAAAGTCTAAAGAGTGTGGATTGAATGTGTTCCAGGCCAGAGTGGATATGACCATTACAATGAGACTCAACTGCCCTTTCTGAGGCAAAACCAAGTCGGCTCGTCTATGATTTGTTCCTGTCTGCGGTGCTACAAGGTAGAAAAATAATTGAATGGAATGCTACCAAGTGGAAGTGTTCGTGGTTATCATATGGATCAAACACATAAAAGGTGAGGGGAGGAATGAATGTAAGTAGTCTAACCACTGGCAAAAAACAAAGATGGCCTGGTACTGCCTCTCTTCTAAAGAATGTGAAACTGTTTCTTCTATAAAGCGACTTCAGAACTGCTGTTCAAGTCCCTGAACTCTGACATCTGGATGGTGGTAACGCCCTCTCCATGACCCCGCAGAATCCAGAACTAGCACCACTTAAAGGCATCCCACACTCTGCAGCATAACTCATCCAGGACTGGAAGAAATATGATCATACCACCCCCATCCTGATGGAACGCCATTGGCTCCCTGGGCTGGCTTGCACCACGTTCAAAACCAGCAGCATCATTTACAAAGTCTTCATGACCAGCACCTGGTCAGTCTTGCGGACAAGCTCTCCATCTCTGGTGGTCCTCTGCACACCCGGAGTCAGGACACCATCAGGCTGGAGAATGAGTGAAAAAAGCAAGGCAGCAGCCTTTTCATTCTATGTACCCAGGATGTGGAATAACATCCCGTATCCATCAGGACCGCCCCAACGCTGCTCTTATTTATAAGAGAATTTGAGACTGACCTCTGTAAAGAATACTACATCAGACTGCAGGAACCATCCACAACCCAGCTTCATCCCCTATCACTCCTTGACTGTATTTCTTGCCTTTGATACTGTATAGTGCTCCACTGTCTTTTTGGCTAGAGCCGCTCTACGCAAATACCGCATACATTCATACATTTGTGCAGTCGGCGTATTTGCCTTTTACTCTAGCTCTCTCACAATGAGTAGAGAACTTCACGTTCACCAGACCAGATCCAAATTATTATCGCTTTTGACCTAGTTTCTGTCTTCTTGAATTTCATTAGAAAGTCAACACTAGAAAGCTCTCTCCTATGGTTTTGACTTGGCTAATATTACTATTATTGCAACTACTATTATTACTACTACGACTGCTACTACTACTGCTACTACTACTATTGCTACTACTACTACTACCACTACTACTTATATTACCACTACTACTGCTGCTACTACTACTACAACTAATGCTACTGCTTCTGCTACTACTACTACTACTACCATTATTATTGTGGTTATTGTTATTATTAATATTATTATTGCTACCACTACTACTACTATTTCTACTACTAATATTATCATTGTTTTTGTTGTTATTTTTATTATTTTTATTATTAATATTATTGTTATTATTACTAGTACTACCATTATTATTGTAGTTGTTGTTGTTATTATTATTGCTACCACTAAAACTACTACTCCTACTACTATAATCATTGTTTTTGTTGTAGTTTTGTTGCTATTTTTATTATTAATAATTATTGCTGCTGTTTTGTTGTGGTTGCTATTATTATTATTATTATTATTATTATTATTATTATTATTATTATTATTATTATTAATATTATTATTATTGCTGCAGTTTTGTTGTTGCTGTTGTTATTATTATAGCAGTATTATTATTATTATTGCTGCAGTTTTGTTGTTATTATTATTAGTATCATTATTATTATTATTGCTGCAGTTTTGTTGTTATTATTATTGTTATTATTATTGGTGCAGTTTTGTTGTTGTTTTTGTTATTAGTATTATCAATATTATTATTATTGCTGCAGTTTTGTTGTTGTTATTATTATCATTATTATTATTATTGCTGCAGTTTTGTTGTTGATATTATTATTATTATTATTGCTGCAGTTTTGTTGTTATTATTATTATTATTATCATTATTATTATTATTGCTGTAGTTTTGTTGTTGTTATTATTATTGTTATTATTGGTGCAGTTTTGTTGGTGTTTCTGTTATTATTATTATCAGTATTATTATTATTGCTGCAGTTTTGTTGTTGTTATTATTATCATTACTACTATTATTGCTGCAGTTTTGTTATTATTATTATTGCTGCAGTTTTGTTGTTTTTATTATCATTACTATTATTATTGCTGCAGTTTTGTTGTTATTATTATTATTGCTGCAGTTTTGTTGTTGTTATTATCATTACTATTATTATTGCTGCAGTTTTGTTGTTGTTATTATTATCATTATTATTATTATTGCTGCAGTTTTGTTGTTGTTATTATTATTATTGCTGCAGTTTTGTTGTTGTTATTATTATCTTTATTATTATTGCTGCAGTTTTGTTGTTGTTATTATTATTATTATTGCTGCAGTTTTGTTGTTGTTGTCATTATTATTATTATTGCTGTAGTTTTGTTGTTGTCATTATTATTATTATTATTGCTGCAGTTTTGTTGTTGTCATTATTATTATTATTATTGCTGTAGTTTTGTTGTTGTTGTTATTATTGCTGCAGTTTTGTTGTTGTTATTATTATTATTATTGCTGCAGTTTTGTTGTTGTTATTGTTATTATTATTATTATTGCTGCAGTTTTGTTGTTGTCATTATTATTATTATTGCTGTAGTTTTGTTGTTGTTGTCATTATTATTATTATTATTGCTGTAGTTTTGTTGTTATTATTGCTGCAGTTTTGTTGTTGTTATTATTATTATTGCTGTAGTTTTGTTGTTGTCATTATTATTATTATTATTGCTGTAGTTTTGTTGTTGTTGTTATTATTGCTGCAGTTTTGTTGTTGTCATTATTATTATTATTGCTGTAGTTTTGTTGTTGTCATTATTATTATTGCTGCAGTGTTGTTGTTGTTGTTATTATTGCTGCAGTTTTGTTGTTGTTATTATTATTATTATTGCTGCAGTTTTGTTGTTGTTGTTGTTGTTATTATTATTATTATTGCTGCAGTGTTGTTGTTATTGTTATTATTGCTGCAGTTTTGTTGTTGTTATTGTTATTATTATTATTGCTGCAGTTTTGTTGTTGTCATTATTATTATTATTGCTGTAGTTTTGTTGTTGTTGTTATTATTATTGCTGCAGTTTTGTTGTTGTTGCTATTCTCATCATCATTGTTGCCGTTGGAGTCTCTCACATGGAGATTTTGCGGGAGGAGTCAAACATTAAAAACCTTCAGCCCGACACTGCCCGGGAAGTGTCGTATCCCCAGCAGTGGAAAAGGCCCATAAACCGTTGAGAGAAACGATACCATCAAGGAAACAAAAGGAGACCTGAGGCCGAAGAGGAAGTGTTTATGGATGGAGATAAGATAAATATGAAAGACACATTGGGCAATGCCACAGCATGATAAGAGACTCTTGCAAATGTTTACAGATAAACACCATGTATCTCTCAACGAGAAGTATCAAGATAGCAAACACTAAACTCTGGAGAACAGAGCAAGGACAACAAGTGTTAGAAGCAACTAAAAAGGAAACTTTTCCCTGTTACATTGTCACAATGTCAGAAAGTTGGACACTGTGTTACATACACTCTTGGGGAAGGCAACCCTTCTTTTGACAGCACTAATGATACACATTGTATCAAATGCCTGTGGTTTGGTAGACTGGGAAAAAAACTTTACAGAAAACTTAAATGTCAAACAAGAAAAAAAAAAAACGGAAACCTCCAGTTCTAGGATATTACATAACTACAAACACATCATAACTCATATAAAGTTCCAGGCGTTGGAGATTGTAATGGCGAGCGAGGAAGTGGGCATGGAGAAACATTTATTGAGAAGAGAAATATGGGGGAGATGGCCAAATTGGATAATATGTCGCCACAAGGATAACATGAGAAATGAGATGTTGGATACATTTCATAAATACCTGAAAAGCTACTAACATGAGCTACAATAGATACCGAAGACAGACTTGTGCAAAGGATGCTGGTAGTTATGTGGATTACAATGGAAATAAATAACAGACTTGGGCAGGAGATTATGGAAAACAGAAGCAAAGAGGGGTATATGGGAATATTAAAGGATGCACCTAGAAACTGTGCACATAGGGGTCGATTCCGATTCGGGCCGGAAATTTCTCCGACCGAGCCGGACCCGGAGAGATTTCCGACCGAATCGGACCCGTGCAGTCCGACCGAACGAGTACGATGCGTCCGTATGTTATCGGACTCGAGTCGGTCGGACTCCCATTGAAGTCAATGGGAGCCGGTCGTACAACGCGTACGCGGGCTCCCATTGACTCAATGGGTGCGAGTCGGACAAGTGCGCCCCTACAGCGGGTACACGGCGGAGCGATTCGCGCCGTACACGCACAGGTAGGGGGGACCCATGGGTCCCCCTGTGTGCGACTCGCGCGGCTACGAGTACAGGGGGTCCGACACGGACCCCCAAAGTACGGCTCCGACAGCTCTTTCGAGCCGGAGTGCGCGGCTCGGTCGGACTGCTCGCGGCGCGCATCGTACTTACCCGGCCGGGGAACGTCTCCATTGCGCGTTGCGAGTCGAGTCCGAGCGAGTCGGTCGGAGCGGTTCGAGCCGGGAGCGAGTCGGTCGGAGCGGTCGGGACGCCCGGACGAGTCGGTCGGCGAATTCGCATCGTACTCGCTCGGCCGGACCCGCGTACGGTTCGGTCGGGAAACAGGGCTCCGAATCGGATCCGGTAAAGCCGAATCCGATTCGGAGCCCTACCGGCCGAGATCGGAATCGGCCCCATAATGTCTGACTGATGTCCGCAAAAGGAGGAATTAATTGCAATTTATAAAGTTGTACATATATTGGTAATATTGATGCAAAATGATGCAAATTTATGAAACAATTATTGACATTTTTGTGTTCAGGAATATTAATTACGGTTAATATGTGTTATGTTTTTGTACAAATATTACCACTAAAGAAGAGTAATACTTTTGAAATTCATTATGCAAATTGAGTAGGATGAAAGTAATACCATAGAACTTAATTTGTGGATAAATATTTATCGAACCGAAAAGATACGCGTTTTAAGTTTAACACTTGGTCAGGTTGCTATCCAAGCAGGTGCATATAATTTATCAGGACATGTGAAGATTGGTAAGTCCCTGGACACATTTTGGTGTTGATTTATTGTGGAAAATTTAAATTTTCACGCCTTTTGTCAAGGCAGACAAGCCGGTTCACTGTACACCACGTTGGCATCAAGTTCTAAAGAGTTGAATCCAGCAATGAAAAGTAACACGCCTGTTGTTCCTTGGATGCCATAATCCGCAGTATCAAAGGCTGTTGTGGGAGATGAAAGGATCAAAGGTGGAAAACCACCACATACTAGTTCCTGCTTAAAGTTGCGAAGACCTGAAACCGCGACGAAGGCTAAAGTAAGGAGCATATGGTCCTGACTCGCCAAAGAATCTGTAAGATCGCGATCTTCCTGACTTTGCTGGTAATGCCCACAGGTAAATCCAGCAATAATTAATTGGATCAGGCAAGTTTTTTCAAGAGAACAGTGACTGAAACTCCTCATTTTACTAATACGAGGATAGTATGCAACAATGCTGAACCTATAACTTCTAAAAACTTTCTGTAAGAATCTTATTTGGGCACGGATTAAAGTTCAAGTTATTTAAATGTGGTCTAATTAAATTATTCTAGAACAGCCAAGTACTGGCGGAGAGACTCACCTCTGGCCTAAGAGATAATTTTCAGTCTGTTCCTTATTTGGGCTGCATTGCAGTTGAAAAAGATAGAATTTTTGTACGCGCTCAAAGTTTTTAAGTCTGTAATTAACAAAATCAACAAAAGTGGAATAAAGCTACTTTCTCCATGATTAAGTCGTTGTTATAGTGTCCAGGTTCTCTCTCTCTAGACTGCTTTCCTTGTAACATGATGTTCTTTGAGCCATTCTAGCCCAGCCTTACTACCCCATGTTTTGTGTTGAGCCCTGTCCGCTTTAATTCATGGTGGGGCGGGTTACTGCGAAAACCTAAGACCTTTGGTTTTAAGAAGGGAGGCATTTCATACCCAACCCTTCCAAAATACAGGATCATAAGAAGCAGTTGGGTCAGTGTTTGAAGACAAGGGGCCCTATTACGTTTAAAGTGAACTTTCCCTGTATACGCCAGGGCGCACCTTCAAACGGGTGCGCCATGTGCAAACAGGGAAAGTGCGCCCTATTAGGTTGAATGCGCTGTCATCAGGGCAGCCGTAAACTTGTGTTGCCCTTATGACAGCACATTCAATTGAAATACGGAGCAGTGGATTCAAGTCCCATCCGGGTTTAACTGTGCCCGCGCAACCAACCTGCACTTTAAAAAGGGGACCGGCAGAGTGAGGGGTAGGTCGAGCGCCGTAATAATGAACAAGAACACGACACTGCTCTATTCAGTGTCAACACCTGCCGGTACACGTTGCCGCACATTGTTGACCCTAATTGGGTGATGTTCTAGATCTACAGGTACGACTTTTTAGGGTGCTGTATGGGTGGTCACTAATTTTCACTACTTTGGACCACCACCAAAAAGTGTAGATAGATCTTACATCGGTCCTGAAGAATTGCCGTCTAATTCACCTAGGGCAAGAAACATGTTGGCCTGATTTCAAAAGCGCAGTACCCTGTAACCTTATAGCAGGGGTGCGCGCATTGTAGTTTTAATCAGGATAGTGGCCACATTCATTAAAATTGTTCTGAGTGGACCTCTACTTCCTGTATTAGCCTCACATTTTCACATCTACACTCACTAGGGCCCTCACACGCACTGCACCCAGCGGCCAGGAAAAAAGATCTCCGCTAAAAGGCCCCATCATGGGTGCCGATCGGGTATTGCAGCGCCGACCCGACGAGGAGCAGACCCAATGATGAAGCAAGACACCTAGCTGATTGGGTGTGTGAGGGTCTTTTTCCGAAAGGAGGACATTTTTCTCCTGCCCACAGTGAGCACATCATTGTTCTATACACACATCTACCTGTACCGTTCAGTAGCACCACTCTGTTTTGTGTTGTGTGGTGAAGGAAGTGACCTGATTAGGGCCACCTGGGTCACTCGCGACCACCTCTCAGTCTTCCATACAAATGAAGAGTCGGTCAGACAGTTGAGAATACAAACCAAGTATATTTTTATTCAGATACACTTGAGCGGAGCCCCATCTGCCCAGTCGCTTAGGGGTGCTGCAGAGAGGACTGACTTCAGAAAACATGGTGATACATTATGTATGATTCAGAACCCCAGAAGGCACGCCCAGACTGGAAATTTCCAGATGGAGGCAGCTACACAAAGGAGGTACAGAAGGATAAGTTTCGATCCTGAATCTGGGCACACATTATCTTCATGCCAAGGTCGTTTTGCCTGCGCCCATCGCCGGACTAGTGGGAGCAGGCCTCTATCTAGTGGGAAAGGTATGCGCTAATAAGAACATTGTATTCATTGCCAAATCTGCTTCTCGCAGAGACACAGAGAGATCAGTTTCGCCCATGGGTCAAAATGGCGGCTAAACATAAAATGGTGCAGCGAATGCTAACTTATGCTGAAAAACATGTAACAACACTGCAGAGACATTTTTTATATTCTAACACTGGGAGGTCCATTGGACCCCCTTGACCTCCTGTAGGTGCTGCCATTACGAGGCGCAGTGACATTACAACACCTTTTTGTGGCACACTTTCAGTGCGTCTCCTAAAGCTTTGTTACCTCTGCGCTCACATCCATAATATGGCACATAGGTAAAGAGATTCCCTCATTTGCATGGGGCCACGCCCCCATGAAAATAAGGATACGCAATCTTGACATATTAGTGGCACAACACCTGTACCAGAAGTATCTGTATAACAGAAAGAGCCGGACAAGTGTCTGCGGCCCCTTCTGTAACACCAAAGTACACAATGGGTGACACAAAGTGGGTGCAAATGCTTGTTGGGCCCCCAGGGCAGTTCTGTAATACGGGCCCTGGTATGCAAAAGACAAGGGGGCCGATTCCGATCTCGGCCCGTAGGGCTCCAAATCGGATTCGGCATTAGCGGATCCGATTCGGAGCCCTGTTTCCCGACCGAGTCGGACGTGCGTCCGGGCGAGCGAGTACGATGCGAACGTACGCGAAATCGCCGACCGACTCGTTCGCGGGACCCAACCGCTCCGACCGACTCGCACGGACACGACTCGCACCGCGCAATGGAGACGTTCCCCGGCCGGGTAAGTACGATGCGCGCCGCGAGCAGTCCGACCGACTCGCGCCGTCCGGCTCAAAAGAGCAGTCGGAGCCGCACTTTGGGGTCCGTGTCGGACCCCCCTGTATGCCTAGCCGCGCGAGTCGCACACAGGGGGGACCCATGGGTCCCCCCTACCTGTGCATGTACGGCGCGACCCACTTTGACGCGTACCCGCTGTAGGGGGCGCCCTTGTTCGCCTCGCACTCATTGAGTCAATGGGAGCCCGCGTACGCGTTGTACGACCGGCTCCCATTGACTTCAATTGGAGTCCGACCGAATCGAGTCCGATAGCATGCGAACGCATCGTACTCGTTCGGTCGGACTGCTAAGGTCCGATTCGGTCGGAAATCTCTCCGGGTCCGGCTCGGGCGGAGAGATTTCCGGCCTGAATCGGAATCGGCCCCAAGGTTTAGTGCAAGGCCTTCCTCTTACTTCTGCACAATACATTTTCAAGGTAGTCCAAATGAATCCAAATTGGTCACAATGGAAGCAGCTGGCACCAAATTAAAATTTAACAACATAAACCTCCTCTAGCTGTGATGATAACTGCAGTCATCCTATGTTGCAGTATTTTTATTTCAATTGAACCCTGTCTGATGAACCATGAGTGCAGCATCCCACTGATCAACTTGGACCGAAGGTCCCGGGCCGAAAGGTCCATGCGATGGACAGGTGTTAGTGTTGAATAACAGCGGCGATAGATGAACTGGAAAGATGAATGGAATTACCCCAAAAATCTGTTCCTGATTTTGCTGACAATAGAAATGAGTCAAATGAAGTAGAAATGAGTAAACCTGTCCTTTACACACAAACTCTGGCGCTGGGCCTTGCAGTTCATACCTGGTCTTAGAAGCGTTGCCCTGAGGAAACTAAAACGTGATGGGTGGAATGCTTGAATTAACCTCAGTCACAGGTAATTACTCGAGGTTGCCTCTCAGTCCATCATTCTTTTTCCAACCATGTCACCTGAGATACGTACCATGCCGAATGCCAATCAGCATTGGTGCTGCTCCACTGGGAACAGTCTTCAAGAGACATTGCAGATAGTCAAAATGTGCACATCATTTCTACTTATGCCATTTCCTCTGGTGAGCCGTGGAGTAGACCCTCGCGTTTCCTTCCATGGAGAACAATTTTGTTCTTTCACATTGCTTCTCATGTCAAGCACACCCGCTGTCATTCTCTATTCTAGAACTCTCAAAAAATTGCCCCACAGTCAACAAACCCAAATAGTTCACAACTGGTAAACCAATGACCTAAACAAAACAAATAAATCAATGAGTTCTTTCTCCAACTGCTTGATAGGCAATAATGGAAGTTGTCTCTGGTAATTGATGGGTTGAGGCACCACCGTATGCGTTTGAATCACAAATTTTACTTTGTTGCATACATTTCTTGTGGTGCTGATTGAATTATTGTGCTGGTTGACTCTGTATTGACCTAGATCGGGAAACAACATCATGTAACCAAGGGATGATGTGTGAAATTGGCTATCGCTGATATCTCTTAAAGAGTACAGGATGATCTCAAATTTGCCCTTTGTTGTAAACAAAATCTGTTAAAAATCTTTTGTGACTACATACTAAGGGGCTTATTTACAAGCCCCTTGCGCCGCCGGCGTCACTTTTTATGACGCTCCGGTGGCGCAGAGTGCAGACCCATATCTACGAGGCCACGCAAAACCACTTTGTGGAGACATAACGAGGAGAAATATATTTTGTTTTTTTCTCTTTCTATGTGTTCTGCATTTTGCAGCAGGCATAGAAAGAGGAAAATGCCTCCTTGAATTATTTTTGTGCAGGAAGGTGCGCCTTCCTGCCCAAAAACAATCCTGCCAATAACGCAGACACCATTGCACCATGGTGCAAGGGTGCCTGCGTTGGGTTCAGTGATAGAATATCGATGCTAAAAATATTCATGTTCTAAATATCGAAAAAAAAAATTTGACTACAAAAATATCGACTCCAATTCCTTAACAGGTAAGTACAAAAATATTGACTCAAAAATATCAAAGTTAAAAATATAGATGTAACAAATATCGATTTAAAAATATAAATAGAAATAAAATAATATATGTTAAATATATCAAATATAATCTTTAACAAAATTAATTACAATTAATATATATTTTGACTAAATATAAAACTTAAATTTAATTAAAAAAATATAAAAACACAAACATAATAATTTATACATATACATTTATTAACTTTAAAATAATTTATTGACTATTATCTTTATTTAATTTTTAAACTTTTAAATTATATAAAAATAAAATATATACATATATCAATAATTTAAAATAAAAAAATAACCATTCTATAATTATTTAAAACATTTAACTATTAAAAAAACTTAAAACGTACATTTCGCAATACAATAAATACAACAGTAGGGAAAATGTTGGATAGCGGAATAATTAAATTTACTATTCCAACTCCAGTGAGTGCAACAGTAGGGAAAGTGCTGGATAGTGAAGGGGTAAAAATTACTATTCCCACTCCAGTGAGTGCAACAGTACGGAAAGTATTGGATAGCCGAGGGGTAAAAATTTACTATTCCCACTCCAGTGAGTGCAACAGTAGGGAAAGTGCTGGATAGCGAAGGGGTAAAAATGACTATTCCCACTCCAGTGAGTGCAACAGTAGGGAAAATGCTGGATAGTGTAGGGGTAAAAATGATTATTCCCACTCCAATGAGTGCAACAATAGGGAAAGTGCTGAATAGCAAAGGGGTTAAAAATACTATTCCCACTCCAGTGAGTGCAACAGTAGGGAAAGTATTGGATAGCGGAGGGGTAAAATGTACTATTCCCACTCCAGTGAGTGCAACAGTAGGGAAAGTGCTGGATAGCGGAGCGGTAAAAATTACTATTCCCACTCCAATGAGTGCAACAGTAGGGAAAATGCTGGATAGTGTAGGGGTAAAAATTACTAATCCCACTCAAGTGAGTTCAACAGTAGGAAAATTGTTGGATAGCAGAGAAACAAAAATTACTAATAACATTTAAACAATAGAAAAAATTTAAATAATCTTAAAAATAAATAAAGAATATTTTAAAAATATCCGATTAAATATATTAAATATTAACATTAAATATATTAATTACATATAACAGAAAGGTACAAATATTATCTAAAATAAATTAATAAATACATTTATAAACAATATTTATTTAAAAGAAGCAAATATTAACAAACAAAATATTTAAAACATAAATGTATTTTTTTATTTCCTACCCTAAAACACCACACCAATATAAAAAAAGTCAACATTTTTATTTACATTTATTTCCATAATTCACATAATTAATAATAAATTTAAAAAATATTATTAATAAAAGAATAATAAACATTCATTGAATGCATATTCTTTAACACTATAATATGCACAACACACCTAAAATGAATTACACAATTACCATAATTAATTCCTAATTAATTAATTTAAATTTATTAACAACTTATTATTAATTCATCAATGAAAAATAAATTACTTCCCACCCTTCACTCCATGTACACCTATAAACACCACAAGACCCACATTAAATTAATTACACAATTACCATAATTAATTACTAATTAATTAATTAAAATTAATTAACAGCTAATTATTAATTCAATTAAAAATAAATTACTTCCCACCCTTCCCACCATTTACACCTATAAATACCACAACACACACCTAAAATTATTTACACAATTACCATAATTAATTACTAATTAATTAATTAACAACTCAATTATTAATTCATCAATTAAAAATAAATTATTTCCGACCCTTCCTACCATTTCCATCTATAAACACCACAAAACACATCTAAAATTAATTACACAATTAACATAATTAATTGCCAATTAAGTAATTAAAATTAATTAACAACTAATTATTACATAATTAATAATACATTATTTTACACATTTATTAATATAGCATCTCAATTCAACAAATATTAATAAATAAAAATTATTCAATAAATATAATAAAATTAAAATACTTCCCACCCTATTCCCTATAAACCCAAAACCCGGAACAGAACTAAAAACGCAAAATTCAAAATAAAAATAAAATAATAACTACTAAAAATAATGAATACATTTTATATAATTAAATCACTTCCCACCCTATTCCCCTAAAAACCCGCAACCCGCTACGGAACTAAAAACGCAAAATTCAAATTAAAAAAAAAATAACTACTAAAATTTTAACACATATAATAAAAATACAAACAATTCTTATACAAATATACACACATCACACACATATAAAATATACTAAAATACATAACATTAATAATGAATCGATATTTTTAACATCTATATTTTTGCAAACGATATTAAACACTTCGATATTTTTTAATTCAATATTACTTACCTAAAATAGATATTCTTGACAAAGAGAATTTGTCTGTCGATATTCTTGACCCACGATATTTTTGCCACGATATTTGTGCAATTCAATATTTTTGACTCAATATTTTGTCTCTGCACCCCTGCGTTGGCACTAGGCACCATATTGTACGCCGACCGAAAGGACAGGTGCATACCGTATCTTGTAAATTGCCTGCATTCCTATCCTTTCAATTTCGCATAGGGCAGCGCAGCAAAAAGACTCACGCCGCTGTCTTACGCCAAATCCTTGTAAAAGAGTGAGTCCCTAGGATTGGATGACTGTATGTGTATTTCATCTAATCCGTTAGCCTTAAGAAACAGAATGATTATGTGGCCAAATGATTAATGTAATATGAAATGACATTAATTGTCTTATCTGTTTAATAGTAATGTGCTACTTCATTACAACAGGAGTTTTACAATTGTGTTTGAAAAATCGCAAACAATTATCTGTTATTTGTAAAGATTCTGTGAATCCCGATTGGGATGAATAGGACACGTTACAATGCATGCATTTACAACGTGTGCCATTACAACTCATTTTATACAACGCAAAATCCATTACAACGATTCTCATTACAAAGCAAGCCATTACAATGCATAACCCATTACAACGCAAATTACTATTCCAACTCCGCCGGGGCGTTACTTTGTGGAATGCGTTGTAATGGCATGCGTTGTAATGACATGCGTTGGAATGGATTTTGGTTCGTAAAAATTGCGTTGTAATGGCACGCGTTGTAACGAGTGCGTTGTATACGATGTCTCCCGATTGGGATACCATTATTCGCTAACTATAAGTGATAACAAATTAGGGGGCCCATTACGATACCCGGCGTAAATAAATCCGCCAGGCATGGAATCGGCAAAATACCGCCCGCATACACCGTCTGAACACCGACCACGCCATTACGATAACACAAACCGAAAACCGCCATCGGCGGAAAAAACACACTAAATACCGCCCGCCATCGTCCGAGTCGGAGTCAAACCGCCCGCCACGGACGGAAACACGCCCGACAACACAAAACCGCCCGCCCTCACGGCCGACACACCGCACGTGAAATTACGATCGCACCGCCATGAGCGCGGGAAAACCACAAATAAACCGCCCGCCAGCGCAAACAACGCCGATGCCAATCGACACGGCAGAAACCATGGCGCCCACGTCCCTGCACAGAAACCATCCACTCACAAAACCAATAGCACACAACATGGCCAATAACTCCACACAGCAAGGCACGCACAAATACACAAGCACAGTACACATCCCGAAAACACCCCCGGACAAACAAAAAATACAAAGGCCAGAACCCCAGACACAACACACCTGAAAACAACAGACCATGAGGACACACCCACATAGGTGAGTACAAAAGCAGCACTCCCACAGACCACAACCCCTTGCTACATTGCAAACCAGAGAGGAGAGGAGAGGACACAGTGACACAGCAAGGACAGCAGCACACCACAGAAACGCACACATCACAACCACCACCATCACCAAACACCGGCACCACAAACCCCTGCACATTACACAACACACACCGCACCAGCACCACAAACACCATGGCACCACATAGAATGCCCAAGTTCACGCCCATGGAGCTGACGGTCATGGTCGACGAGATCATCAAGGTGCACCCACAAATCTATGGGAACATGGTCCAGCACACACCACTAGCCACCAGAAACAGAATGTGGAACCGGATCGTAGACCAGGTCAATGCAGTCGGGACCCTGCCCAGGAACAGAGTCGAGATAAACAAACGGTGGAATGACGTCAAGAGCCTGGTCAAGAAGAAGGAGGGCAAAAACAGAGAGCTGGCTGCCGTCACTGGCGGAGGGAATCCCGCGCTCTTTAAGACCTTCAAAGCGTGGGAGGAGAAGGTGCGAGTCGTAATCCATCCGGAGATCCTCGCCGGATTAGCAGGGGGAGTGGAGGCTGGTAAGTACAAACTAATGTATACCAGCACACCGCTATGTACTCACATGCACTACCACCATGCCACAGCTCCCAGGGACAAACACCCCCATGTCCAGCACACAATACACAACACATCACACACACATGCAACAGACACCACCACACACAGCCCAAACAGAACAACTGCAAGATGCGTGGGGACATGTGTACACTCAGCCAGCCACGTAACCACCAACAGGTCCCCAAATATGCCAGAAGCGCCACAACGAGCACCCACCACACCCATGTGTCTGCCACAGCTGCACCAACCGACAAGTAACAGGTAAGTGGCAGGAACACAAAGTGCAGTGGGTGGGACGGTGGACAGCCCAAGTACAACACACACCAGGCCCCAGTCCCACAGCACAGCAAGGAGGAGCATCCCCCACACCCCACACCCACATGTCAGCCACCGCAGTGCACAACGACAGCCGAAAGGCAGACATCACGGTCCACAGCAATCGGTGTCAGTGGGTATCCAGCCACCCCCACGACCCACAACACCCTCCCACCCCCACAGACCTGCAACATGGAGCACCCCCCGCTTAGAGCCATGTGGCATCCAGTACAGTGCACGCACGAACAACTTGCAGGTGGGAAACTGGACAGGGCCGGATTACTGGAGGCATAGGACCGTAACACGACCAACACATGGGACATGTCACGTAGCAGACGAACACGCAGCACCGCCCACCGTCACGAACAAGTGAACAATGTGCACACGGACATGAACAACAGACTCACACCCCACATGACCCATCACAGACATAGCAACACCCAAGGAGCCACGTCTGCATGCACAAGCCACACTGAATATAGTCCCACACGGCAGCCACTGTGCAACCCATCACACACAACCGAAACACCATTGAAGTCCAGTTCATGTAGCCCCTACTGCCTGTCAACCATACACCCCACAACTACGCCTATGTAAGACAAACAACACTAGACGCAACAGAGCGGAACAACAGAAATGCACACGAACACCACTGAACCCATCAAACACACAGACACACCATGCACATACAACATACCATCCATCCCATCCGTCAGCCCCAGTCCCATGAAAGGCATGTCATCCGCACAGCTGCCACACATACAGCAGTCACGCTAAGACACATGCCCATGACCAACCATGTGCCAGAAGTCAATTAAGCGCACGACACACTGTGAGCAACAACACACAACATGGGACACCCCCTCGAGCACTGCAGTGATGCACATGGCACAGGGCAGCACGCACACCAAGGAGATGGGACAACTGCAATACGTTGGCTGGCACACAACCAACACTCACTCATAACGATGCGTCCAATGCCATGTCCAGTAATCACAACAGACAGCAAATATGCAGGCCAAGTCAGGCATGCACACACCTCAGACCATGCACTGTCATGCTGCCACAACACATGTCACGTTCGGCACCCATGGCTTACAGCATGTACCCCAAAAGCATCTTCCCTCCCAAATGTGAATCTGGGGCATGGCCCCCATGTTGCCATATGCGTTCCTAAGCTGCTCCATATGAACCCCAAAAGCAAAGTACAAACCAGACCCAGGATGGGCCAGGAGCCCGCATACACCAGAGTCACAATGAGTAGGGGCACAGCAACACACCCATCGGCATGGCCAATCCGTCCCATGCCACATGTGCACAGCACACAGTCCCATTGCCTAGCACACACAACTACAGATGCCACAGCCACGCACTCGCCTCCGGGAAACCCATGTACGAGAGTGCACGAACTGCCAATGTCAGACGACAAATACATACTTCGCCAGGTGCAACACAATAACAAATCTCATTCTCTCCACAGGTGACGAACTGCCGGATGCTGGGGATGGAGACAGCAGCCAGCACAGCCAGCCCACAAGCCCCCAACGAGGACACACGGATCTGGAGGATCTGTCCTCCTCTTCGGACACGGACCACCAAGCAGGCACATCTGGTGTGGCAGGGCCCAGCCGCTCCCCAGGACCCCTCCTACCCACCAACCCATCATCCAGGGCTGCTGAACATTCCCAGCCCCCTGCTGCCACTGTCGCTGCGGCCACACCCACGGTCATTGCGGCCACACCCACGGTCATTGCGGCCACTACCACTGCCGCAACCGCCACCATCGCCGCACCGACCACCACCGCCACCACCACCACCACGTCTTCGCTGGCACCAGCCCCAGCGCAGGTGGTGGCCCGGCCGACTGGATCCACCCTGGGAGCCACAGCGAGGACCGTGGTGTGCAATGTGGCTAGTGGGCAGGCCGGTGGCAGCAGGACTGGTAGGAGGAGCAGGGTCAGGGGAAACGCCAGCCTCCCTGGGAGCCATGCCCTGCCTCAAATGGCCAGAGTCCTTGGGGCCTATGAGGAGGCCCAAGAACAATGGGTCAGGTCTGCTACAGACACGCGGGAGGTGCTGGGGGTGCTGAGGTCCATGGACGCCCATATGGGCCAATTCGTGTCCCGTATGGACCAACTCGTGGACCTCATGGGCCAGCTGGTGGTGGCGGTGGGGTCACAGGCAAGGCCAGCAACACCACCTCCGCCACCACCTGCTAGGGCGCAGGCTCGGGCAGCAGTGTCCACTTCCCCTGCGTCCACAGCCAGTGAGCACACCTCACCCACCACCAGCAGGTCGCCACCACACACCCCCTCCCAAACGTGGAAGGGGCCGTCCGAAGAGGAAACAGGTCTCCCGGGAGGACTTCGCACGCTCCAGTCGCAAGTGAGGCAGCCAGCCAGCCTTCCGCCAGCCTTCCTTGACCAGCCACTGCATTGACTTGCTCTACGATCCCACTCCACACAGCCAGCTGGATGGCATGTGTGTGTTGGACTATGGACATAGAACCAGTGGGTACACCCTGCGCTTCACGCAGCCATGACCGACAGCTCATTGTCACTGCACGCACCACTTTTGTCATCACCTTACACACAATCACATGTCACAGTTTGTAATAAATGCACCTTTTTCACTAACTGCTGTTTGTGCCCTGTGTTTTATTTGTACGGAATACAACGGCCACCTTGGGCGGAAAGGCACCTGATGCGTGGCATGGCAATGGAATCTGAGGACCTGTAGGGACCTAGGGGTGGGAGACAGAACAGGAGCACATTCAATGAGTGTGTCACACACCCATCACACAGTACATGTCAACAACTACAAGCAATGTACACACATCGCACAGAGCAATAGGGCACAATGCCACAGTCACCAACAGTGGCATACTACCCTGGCCATGGAGCGTTGACACACTGCACGCAGTGAACATACGGCCACCCTGACACAGCACACACACACCTGCATAGATACAGACACATCATCCGTCGTACATGGACACTCACCGTCAAGTGAAGTAGCGGGCGATGAGCTGCTGGCGCACATTCCCAGCTTCCTCCTCTCCGCTGTCCACCTCACTCGAGCTGTCCTGGTCTGCGGGCTGGGGCCCTGGTTGATCTCCGTCATCCACAATGAGGGGGATCTGCTTCCGATTGGCCAGATTGTGCAGCATGCAGCACGCCACCACTATCTGGCACACCTTCTGTGGGGAGTACGCCAGTGCACCCTCGGTGCGGTCCAGGCACCTGAACCTGGACTTGAGGAGGCCAAAGGTACGCTCGACCACACGTCTGGTCCTCCCATGTGCCTCATTGTATCGATCGTCTGCTGGGGTGCGAGGATTCCTCAATGGACTGAGCAGCCATGCCCCATTCGGATACGCAGAGTCACCTGGGTGTGAGGGACACAGAGAACCGTTGCTATTCCAACTGGACAGGGGACAGCATCGCACAACCAGCACGCTACACCACTCCACATACTCACCGACAATACAGCCACGATCCTGTTGCAGATTGGCCATCAGTCGTGGCAAGATGCTGTTGCGCATTATGTGTGCGTCATGGGCCGAGCCTGGAAACTTGGCACACACGTGGGTGATCACCATGTCCGCAAGGCACACCACTTGCACATTCAGGGAGTGCGTGTGCTTCCTGTTGCGGTACAGGTGCTCAGTGGCCTGTGGTGGAACAAGGCCAACATGAGTGCAGTCAATGGCTCCCACGACGTGTGGGATTCTGCCAAGGGCATAGAATGCACCCTTCACTGCCGCCAATTCACGAGCCCTGGGGAAGCGGATGTACCTGTTCCGGCACAGCATCATGGCTGCCAGTACATCCCTCAGCACCTTGCTGAACATGGGCTGGGACATCCCTCCTCCACTGCCCACTGTGTGCTGGAATGACCCAGTGGCGAAGAAATGCATGGCGGCCATCACCTTAGCCGTGGGGGTGACAGCAGTCGGATACACCCTGCGGGGACGGAGATGGGGCTCTAACATGGCACACAGTCGATGCAGAGTTGGCCTGTCCAGCCGAAACTTCCTGATTACCTCTGTATCGTCCATGTCCGCCAGCAATTGGTATGGGCGGTCAATGTCCGGTCTCCGCCTGGGGAAAATGGCAGAGGACACATGTCAAAGCAACACGGCACATAGCAATTTCGCATACACATCACTGACATGACTGAGCAAGCACATGAGCCACAGCCCAGCTGTCAAGCTGGGACGGCACGGCCACAATACACTTACACAGGTCTCCCAACAATGGCAATGGCAAGTGAGACATACCACTGCCATGTGCATGCACATGGGGATCTAGGCCCCAATGACTTGCGGGGCGTGCTGATGGGGACTGACTGCATATTCGTCAAGCGGCAACGCCACGGCAACATGAGTGTCTGCTGAGCATGGAACTGCTTCCGAGGCTGGATGAGTATGGCACACGACGACGACGATGTGGGCACGGGCTGAGCGGCCAATACAAGTGGGACCTGTGGCACGAGGGGATATGAGACAGTAGTAGGTGTCAGCACTGCACCCTATGTACAGCACTGTACGGATCACAGCTCCCGAAACATTGACTGGTGTCCACATTGACAGCCCCATGCCAAGACGGCTGTGTGCTTGCAGTCACACGTCACAGGTGAGAGGTTACATTGCACGTGCCAGGTGGCAGACGTACATAGTGGGAGCTGGCATGTGTGTGCATGTGTCTCCTGTTCAGGATCCACCAGATGGGCGCTGACTCTGTACTGACCATTGGACACAGCATGTTCCGTGGAAGGCTTGTGTGTGTGGGATGGTGGCACTGGATGTGCCTCCGTTGGGTGGGGGCCATGCACAGGGCGGGTACGTCGATGATTGCGCATTGTTGGTCACGGTGGGTGCACCAACTAAGATGTGTTGCCCTGTGTTCAATTCCTATGTCCGCATGATGATGGACTGTGGATGTGGGCAGACTACACATTGGTCGATGTGCTGTCTATATGCATGTGCCTTCACACCAGGCACAGCTGCCCCTGCACATGTGACCCCTGCTGGACTCGGCTGCTGGGTCTGTGGAGCTGATGCACCTTCTGCGCGTGGGCGGACAGCTCTCCTCACTTCCCTCATTGCGTATGTCATGTCTTTGCCGCAGGTGACATGGATCATGGAGGGCCCACATGCTACGCGTGGGTAGGCTACACATGATTGTTCACTGGTCGCCACCCCCAGTCAGTGTTTCGAATGGGAAGGTTGTCGTGCTGGTGGTATGTTCGATGTGGCGGATGGGCGGGCCTAGGTGCGGGCTTACATTCCGGACATGGGGGTAGTCGGATTGGCGACTAGTTGCAGTACACACGGGACACGTCTCTTCCTTTCCACATCTGGGTCATCCCTTGTACTAACTGACAGTGATACAGTCATCTTCGCCCCAGCCCTCATGTCCTCCCCTCGCCCCCCAATATGCATGCTCACCTGCGAGGCTAGCGCTTGCACAGGCAGCCCCAAGCTCGCACCAGAGAGGGCAAGGAGTGTATGTGTGGGTCCAGGGTATGATGTGTGGCGGGACGCCGTCCACCTGCGTGGTGCCCCAAATGGAGACCCGGCCTGCATGGACTATGCATCACAGTCTTCGCCTTCCGGATCCGCCACCTGCGACACCCAGTGGCTGTGGCTGCCCTTGCGGCCAGGCCGCGTCCGTCTGTGGCTGTTGGCCCACACATTCACTCTTTGGCCTCTCTGGGGAGGGCTC
>CAWUFW010023552.1:0-73697 GCA_963921515.1 Calotriton arnoldi
TATAGGTAATATAGGAACTACACGACATAACTAGTCGTGTAGTTCCTATAGTACCCCTGCAGGACTTGCGCGTTTGGATAACATAAACTGTGGGCTTGGTGTTAGACTGACTCTGTGCACCCCACTGCGTATGTTAGCCGGATTTCCATTAGCTAGCTCACAGTGCCACTAGAATCTCCTCTTATCGGGGAGAGAGATTAGTTTCTGGCAACCTTAGATCATGACAACCCTGATCCCTCAGAATCGTGGAAACAATGTACTACTTTTCACTCAGTCACTCGTGCTTACTTATTCGGTTTGTCTCAGAGAGTTTCACAGAATAAACAGTCTGGGCGTTTCAATAAGTATTTATTGAACAGTTGTTATTCTAGTGTAAAATATATGTGCTGCAGCAACCATCAGACAATAGCAGAGATATATTATCAGCAGTACGATGAAAGTAAAAGGATAGTACAGTTCTACCATATTGCAAAAATAATGGTTATATACATGAATATATGAAATGCATTATAAAAGTGCGCGTACTCCTACGATGCCTAACTAGATGTATCTAGGTGAGCCTAGCATGTGTGTAGGTCTGAAAGCCTAAGAGCCAAGAATCCTTCTAGGATTTAGTCGAACCCCATTACCTGAATAGAGAGAGTGTGGGACCCCGTCCTGGTCTCGAGTTGGACACCCCGCAAGGGCTGTGTTAGACCACTGTCAGCTGGAGCGACTGCATGCAGGAGCCTCAGCGTCTCTGGTCAGTGTGTCAGCATGGAAGTCTCGGTTCCCTCTATCTTACAGTGGCAAGATTTGGTGTATGTATACCCTAAAGTGTCTCGTCCCTCAGTATGGTTTGTATTGGTCTTTGTTAGACATGAGGAAGACGTCAGGGGTGAACTTTGTACATACATATTATGCGGGAGATGTAGCTGGTGAATGCTCATGCATAATTTATGAGTACATTGTAGGCCTGTGTTCGGGAAAAACCCAGCACTGTTCTAACCACAGACTAGATAACGTTCAACCCTCAGAGCTCGTTGTGTACTGTAGGGAACTAATGTAGGTGAAAGATCAGCTACTGTGGAGTCCACGAGGCCTACTGTTTAGTATCGGCCACATAGTGTGGTTTGATTAATTTGATTGAGACAAATCTTTTCTCCTTCTTCCCAGCAAGATGTGGCAGAAGTATAGTTCTTGTGCCTTGGATTGCTAGGACCAGTACAGCTGTTCTGTAGGATGGTCCAAATTCTTTCTTGTCTGCAATCTTTTCTCAGACCAGATCCCCGACTTTTGGGATCCAGACAGGTCTTGCCGTTACTGCCTTGACTTCCTCAGTGGTGGTCTGTTTTAAGTGGACGTTGCTTTGTTGTGTCCGGGATTCATTTAGATCCTGTAAAACAGCCAAACGATCATGGATATCAAATGGTTTTTCATCTGCCATTGTGCCATCACAATCAAGATCAGGTACCCACATTCTGGCCCCAATAGGACCTCGTAAGGAGTGACACACCCTAGAGAGCTTCTTGGCTGATTGTTTAGGGCTCTTTGGACCCCATATAAGTGATCGACCCATCTACTGCCCTTGCCTAGTACCCTAGCTGTTAAAGATTGCTTTAAGTCACGGTTTTTCCTCTCCACAACCAAATTTCCCCCAGGATCGTACGGAGAGGAGTACCGCAATGCTACGCCCATTCCTTCCATGGCCTCTTTGTAAGCCCGAGAGCTAAACACCGGGCCACGGTCAGAATGTAATGTGCCAATTGCGTATGTGCCGATAAAGACTCGCAAATGTTTTATAACAGTTCGAGCGTCAGCACAGCGCTGAGGCCAAACCCACTGGAATCTAGAGCAGGAATCCACTGCAACCATGATATATTTCTTGGCCCCATCCGATTGTAGGGGTCCGCAGTGGTCCAAATAAACACATGCAAGAGGTTTGTCTGATTTTAGTAATGGTGTCTGCGCTGGGCGTGCTAAGGTGGAACTTTTCATCTGCTGGCAGATGTCACACTTTAAGACATAGTCTTTGGTCTGCTTTGTTAACCCTGGCCACCAGTAGCGCTGTTTCAGTAGAGAAATAGTCGCTGTAACGCCTGTATGCGCAGATCCCAAACCCTCGTGTGCTGCTAGAATTAAGCCTTGCCTACGATCCATATTTGGTATTATTCTATCCCCCACTCCAGGAATCTGAGCATATGGAATGTTTTGTGCATCTAACTTGTAGGAGTACTTGAGTGGAAATTTTTTAGGTACTGCTGTGCTGCCTTCGCGTGAAGCATTGACAGCTACCAAAATCTCGCCGTCTATTCTCGTTTTCGAACGAGTGATTGCAGCTACGGACACTGGGCCTGATTCACAGAACTAACTTACGTCAAAAACGTAAAGTTAGTACTTTTGGTATTCACAGAATACACTTACTCATTTCGGTATTCACAGAAGTTAGTAGTCCTAACTTTAGGACTCCTAAATGCCTTCTGTGAATACCGAAAGTCTTAAAGTTAGGATTTTTCTCAGTTTAGGAGTAGTAAAGTTAGGACTCCTAACTTTAGGACTCCTAAATGCCTTCTGTGAATACCGAAAGTCTTAAAGTTAGGATTTTTCTCAGTTTAGGAGTAGTAAAGTTAGATTTTTCTCAGTTTAGGAGTAGTAAAGTTAGGACTCCTAACTCTACTACTCCTAAACTGAGAAAAATCCTAACTTTAAGACTTTCGGTATTCACAGAAGGCATTTAGGAGTCCTAAAGTTAGGACTACTAACTTCTGTGAATACCGAAATGAGTAAGTTCATTCTATGAATACCAAAATGAGTAAGTGTGTTTTGTGAATACCAAAAAGTACTAACTTTACGTTTTTGACGTAAGTTAGTTCTGTGAATCAGGCCCACTGTGCGTACAGCCCCCTTTGCGGCTTCATCAGCCAATGAATTCCCTTCAACGTGAACGCCATCACGCTGATGACTCAGTGTATGTATCACGTGAGCCCTTGGTAGTTCGTTTCTCAACTCCACTACCTGTTCCCATAGCATTTTATGCTTAATTGTGCCACCTTTTGCGTCTTTAAACCCGTTTTGTTCCCAATGATGTAAATATTCATTGTACGACTGTACACAGTAAAAGGAATCACACACAATTAGTGTGGGGAATTCGTGTTCTGTATTTACCAGTGCCAGTATTAGTGCTTTTAATTCTGCCAACTGAGCCTTGCAGTCTCCTAGAGATTGCGTTTTAGTGCAACTTGGTTGGAATTTTCCACTGTGCATGCTACCTTTAACGATTGCACACGCTGCGCTGTAAGCTTGCTTACTCCCTATGGTCGGTTGAGCAGATCCGTCAGTGTAAATAATATATTCATACTGATCTAGAGGCAAAATCTCATTTGGTAGAGGATATTCTTGTTCGTATTGCAGAAATGCTTGTGTTTTTAAGTTTGGATCAAATCTGTATTCAACATCCGTTGCAGTAAGAGAATTAGCCCATTGTATCCATCTGGGATGTAAGGCTTTCGCATTTGGAATGCTAGCCTTTGTAACAGCCTCTAAGCCTGGTACTGGGGTCACGACTATTATGCGCTTTCCCTGAGCCAGAGCTCTTTCTCTTGCTACAGCGGTCTGCACTGCTCTCAGGATGTTTTCTGCTGAAGTGAAACGCATCTCTGCGTTTGTGTACAGGTGTGATTTGTATGCGATTGGTACTGTTTCGCCTTCATTGAAAGTTAAATAAGTGTACCCGCATTGACCCGCTATTACTCGGATCACTAGGTTACGTACGTTTACGCGCGTCTGTAAATGTTTTGAAGCTATCATGTCTTCCTGTAGTGAACATAGGATGTTTGTATGTTCCTGTGTCCATTGTCTGACTGAAAAATCAGGATTTATTAAGTTGTAGAAAGGTTTTACTCTTTCTGCGTAATCCAAAATGTATGTTCGACCAAAATTTAGGAATCCCAGAATTGATTGTAAATTCTTTCATGATTTTGGAGGTTGGAGCAGCGCACACTTTTCTAAAAAGTTAGCTGCTAGGCTTTTTCCTTCACTTGACAGCTCATACCCTAAGAACAGGACATTGAGATGGGCAATTTTTGATTTTTTGAAATTAAATTTATAGCCCTCAGAGGCGAATCCCATAATAATGGTGCTCACCCTGGTCAAGTGCCTTGGTAAGTCATCGTCCGTCAGATAAATATCATCTACATAGGACAATGCTTCTTCATCCAAATTTTGGAGTAACTCTGTTACCCTTGCTGAAAACAACCCCGGGCTATTCTTATACCCTTAGGGCAAATGACAAAATTGCCGTTGGGACCCTAGCGCTGAGAATGTGGTCAAATACCTGCTTTCAGGTGCTATATTTTGGCAGAAAAATCCATTTGAGATATCAAGTGTTGTTTTGTATTTTGTCGCACAATGTTATTCATTAATGCGGCACTGTGTGCATTTTGAACTGCAAATGTCTTTGTGCACGTGTTTAAATGTCTGTAATCTAAAACTAGACGATATGTGTTGTCGGGTTTTGATACGGAGAACAAAGAATTGTTCATTGGTGAGGTGCAATTTTCTATCACCCCCTGGTATTCAAGTTGATCTAGGATCTCCCTGACTTGTTTTTTAGCTTCCTGCTTTATAGGGTATTGCCTTTGAGCATTTGGGGAAACTTTTAACGGGATCACGTGGTGGGTTGAATCCTCATCCCAACCAGCATGATTTTTGTACAATGCTGGAGCTAGGGCAACCGCCCACTCCTGCGCATAAGCATGTTTTAAATGTATGGGAACGAGGTCGGAAAATACTGGAAAAATTACCTTTTCTCCCTTAGGGCACTCCATGACGAATGCTGGCGGCCAGTCTTGCTCTGCTAATAGGATGTCATATCCAGATGACAGATTTTTCCAAAATAGACCTTTAACTTTCCTGGGCTTGTCCCCTCCATCCGGAGTGTTATCTCATGTAACTTATGTGGGACACTTACTCGAGTATCAGGTGTTTCCACCGTGATATACTCACTCAACTCCGCTGTCACCAGAAATTCCTTCAGGTTCTGGCAAGCTATTGTTACTTCTGCCATGCTGTCTAGCATCGTCAGAGCCCATTCCCCGTTCAGAAGCTGTGTCCTCAGAATTCTGGGCATGTCTGATCTTAAGACCTGCTACCTTCTTCTTTTGAACTGAGGTTTTTTTTTGTTTATCTTCTTTTTAGGTGCGTAGTCTGCAGCGTGTTGCGTGTCTCTGGACTTTGTACGCTCCTCTTGTCTGTGTTCTGACCGTCCTTCCCTCTAGGAGTTTTTTGATGAACCCTGAAAGGAACGAGAGGAACATGTATCAGTATCCTGATACCTGTCAAGTTTTTTAATATTATCCCTATTCCGGAGGTCATACCTCCTTTCAGAGGGCTCCTGTTGAGGAGACCTATCTCTGGATTGAGATCTGCTATCTTTAGACTTTTGTTGTTTTTTATTTTCCCACTTCTTTTTAGAAGAAGTAGGTGTCTGCTTTGTAGTGTCCTTTTCAGGACTGCCCACCAGTTGTGGTTTTAATGCCTTCCCACCTAGACTGTCTATGCCTAGTTCTGCATATGCAGTTTCAATTATTTTGGGTAGTTCGTGTGGTTGATCTACTGGACTGAACACCCTTAGGCGTTGGCGGATCGCCACTGAAGCTGCTTCCCCCTTAATGTTAGCTAGTATTATGGCTGATACCTGTTCGTAGTTACCTAGTAACTTCATCCCTAAGTTAAGAGCAGGCTCTGCTCCGTACTCATTTTGTATCTGTCTCAATACGTCAGGTACTACTGCTAATGACGGGATACCATGTGTTCTGGTATATATGGCAGCAAAGAATGAACCCCAAGAGGTGCAGTCCTCTACTTGTGGTGTGATCCCCATGGGCAAGCAGATTGTTAGTATTCTGTGTTTATCACAGGTGGTAGTATTCGGGAATACCGCCTCAAGCTGAGTTATTTTCTGAGCTATCCAGAATGGCATTTGTTTGCATTTTGCCCATTACCGCGTGTAATGTTTGAGGAGTAATTTTATTTCCTGTACCCTGAACTGGAGTACTATTTGCTGCACCTGGTGCAGGTTGGATTGTTAAAGTCCTCATGACAAACTGTGTCAGGTTTCTGTAGATTTTAATTAAATCTCTGTGTTGTATGAGTAAGTCTGGCTGTGGCATTGTGTCAATGTTAGGGTGCGGTGTGTGTGCCGCTAGTATTGGCCATGTGGCCCTGTCTCCTCCGAGCAGGCCTAATCTTACTCTTCCTCGTACGTGGGGTATGGCGCCATTAAACCAGTAATAATGTTCCTGGTAAGTGCGTGGAATCTCTATGTCCTCAAACGGACAATATTCTCGTGGTGCATCTCCTTGTATATAGTAGTAAAATGTCTTTGTTATTGCATTTGCTGCTGGGAATGTAACCCATGAATAGAATACCTCTGTTTTGTTTGATTCGTGTGCCTCAATCATGAAAACTACAATGCCACCCTTAGCTTGTAAACCATTTTCTAATAGTCTTATGGTGACTGTCCTTCTGAATTTTGGTGCAATCTGTATTGCATCCGCAGGATCTTCTCCTTCTTCTGAAAAATTCAGTTCAACTCTGTCTGCCCTTACCTCGGTATCAGACATATTTAGAGGAAGAAGTGTTCCAATGGAACTAAAATAAGGTGTTATGCACAATTTGTAGGAACACTATGTTCTTTCAAGCTTGAATAACTAACAGCCAATAAATAGTATTTTTGTACTACTCAGCTGCGGTGGATTTTATGCCCACCCACTCCAGACGTCTCTGGGGTTTTGTGAGTAGGTTTTCTGAGAATAGCACGACTGAACTACTCAGATTCTACTGTTAAATAAGTACCCAACCAATGTTGGGCACCATGTTGTGTAGTTCCTATAGTACCCCTGCAGGACCTGCACGTTTGGATAACATAAACTGTGGGCTTGGTGTTAGACTGACTCTATGCACCCCCACCGCATATGTTAGCTGGATTTGCATTAGCTAGCTCACAGGGCCACTAGAATCTCCTCTTATCGGGGAGAGATTAGTTTCTGGCAACCTTAGATTATGACAACCCTGATCCCTCAGAATCGTGGAAACAATGTACTACTTTTCGCTCAGTCACTCGTGCTTACTTATTCGGTTTGTCTCAGAGAGTTACACAGAATAAACAGTCGGGGCGTTTCAATAAGTATTTATTGAACAGCTGTTATTCTAGTGTAAAATATATGTGCTGCAGCAACCAGCAGACAATAGCAGAGATATATTATCAGCAGTGCGATGAAAGTAAAAGGATAGTACAGTTCTACCATACTGCAATAATAATGGTTGCATACATGAATATATGAAATGCATTATAAAAGTGCACGTACTCCTACGATGCCTAACTCAATGTACCTACGTGTACCTAGCATGTGTGTAGGTCTGAAAGCCTAAGAGCCAAGAATCCTTCTAGGATTTAGTCGAACCCCATTACCTGAATAGAGAGAGTGTGGGACCCCGTCCTGGTCTCGAGTTGGACACCCCGCAAGGGCTGTGTTAGACCACTGTCAGCTGGAGCGACTGCATGCAGGAGTCTCAGCGTCTCTGGTCAGTGTGTCAGCATGGAAGTCTCGGTTCCCTCTATCTTACCGTGGCAAGATGTGGTGTATTTATACCCTAAAGTGTCTCTGTCCCTCAGTATGGTTTGTATTGGTCTTTGTTAGACATGAGGAAGACGTCAGGGGTGAACTTTGTACATACATATTATGCGGGAGATGTAGCTGGTGAATGCTCATGCATAATTTATGAGTACATTGTAGGCCTGTGTTCGGGAAAAACCCTGCAGTGTTCTAACCACAGACTAGATAACGTTCAACCCTCAGAGCTCGTTGTGTACTGTAGGGAACTAATGTAGGTGAAAGATCATGCCTATATTAGGGCATATGAGATCATGACTATAATAGGGCATAGACAATTATGACCATAATAGGGCATATACGATTATGACCATAATAGGGCATATACAATTATGACCATATACGGCATATATGAACGTGTCTATATTAGGGCCTCTATACGAAACAAAACAAACTCTATGGGTGAGTGGTGGTATGCGAGTGTCTGTATGGGTGTATGAGTGCATATATCAATGGCTGTATTGATCAGTGACTACGTGTATGAGTAACTGTATGGGTGAGTGAGTGGATGTGTGTATAGACCTATGAATCAGTGAGTGGGTATGTACTAACTAGTACTGGTGTGTCTATGGTTTCAAAAATGGTAGTCGGTATTTTAGAGTGGGTGTATGAAAGGTTATATTAGGGTGTGAGGTGGTGCATCAGATATTAAGTGGATGATGTCATGAGTGATGTCATCAGTGATGTCATCAGTGATGTCACTGACCATGTCATGAGTAATGTATAATGTGACATCATCAGCAGTGCATTGCGGGGGCGCAAGTTATAATTAGCTCAGCTAACTATAACGGCTGAATTTCTCTGGTTTTGTTCGAGTGAAATGTCAGTCTAACTATAACGTACCTGAAACCTGTGGTTTTTAGAGTGAATATCTAAGGTTTTTAAAATGCTGATTCCTAACTATAACTTCCCTGAAACGTGTTTTTTTCAGTGAATTTCTAAGGTTTTTTTAATGTCAATACTAACTATAACGTCCCTGAAACCTGTGTTTTTTTCAGTGGATTTCTAAGGTTTTTTAAATGCTAATTTCTAACTATGCCTACATAGGTAGGACATGTACAGAAAGAGGAAGAAAGGCCCAGAAAGAAGCAAGAGAAGTGCAGAAAGATGCAAGAGAGGTGAAGAAAGATGAAGAAAGGTGCAGAAAGAAGCAAGAGAAGTGCAACAGAGGTGCGAAAAGAGGCCTATTTCGACTGTACCTTTCCACAGACTCATACAAAGTAGCCTAATCACTAATCCTTCTCCCAAGATGTCTTAAACCTCACTTTTCTCTTGAAGGCTCACTATTCATTGACTGCTCAGAATGTTAGGCCTACCAAATGTAAAACAGCAATCCTAACCATATCACTGTTGTAAGTCTCACCAAGTTTGTGAAGGTATGCACGTGTGTGTCTCTGCTTTTACCTAGTGACATATTACTTAAAATAAACATGCAAATACTTGAATACCTGTGTTTCAAACAGCATACTCTGTAATTTTGTGTACAAAAAGGCATATGCATTTCTTTCTGCTCATAATACAGGGCACATGGGTATTCAATAGTATATTTGAGGGGCTCTATAACACTTATACACATAAGACATGTCTGCCTGTGCAACCGAATGACAGAGCAGAACTGAGAAGATTTGACCACCTAGAGGAGAAGCTACCCGCTTTTAAGCTACCATAATCAGATGCATAACACATGTAAGAATACATGTACAAGTAGACATATACCTCAGTCAAGAGAGCACGCAGACCTTTAAACTTGACAGCTTTTATTTCCCATTTGAGTACACAAAAAGAGGCGAGAGATGTTCAGAAAGAAGCAAGAGAAGTGCAGAAAGAGTAACAAATGTGCAAAAAGAGGCAAGAGAAGTGCAGAAAGAGGCAAGAGAAGTGCAGAAAGACGCAAGAGAGGAGCAGAAAGAGGCAAGAGGGGTGCAGAAAGAGGCAAGAGGGGTGCAGAAAGAGGCAAGAGGGGTGCAAAAAGAGGCAAGAGAAGTGCTGAAAGAAGCAACAGAGGTACAGAAGGAGGCAAGAGAACTGCAAAAAGAGGCAACAGAGTTGCAGAAACAGGCAAAAGAGGTGCAGAAACAGGGAACAGGGGTGCAGAAACAGGGAACAGGGGTGCAGACAGAGGCAATAGAGCTGTAGAAAGAGGGAAGAGGGGTGCAGAAAGAGGCAAGAGGGGTGCAGAAACTTGCAAGAGAGGTGCAGAAAGAAGCAAGAGCAGTGCAAAAGAACCAACAGAGATGCAGAAAGAGGCAAGAGGGGGGCAGAAAGAGGCAAGAGAAGAGCAGAAAGAAGCAAAAGAGGTGCAGAAAGAGGCAAGAGGGGTACACACAGAGGGGAGAAGGGTGAAGAAAGAGGAAAGAGGGGTGGAGAAAGAAGCAAGAGATGTGCAGAAAGAGGCAAGAGAGGTGCACACAGAGGGGAGAAGGGTGAAGAAAGAGGAAAGAGGGGTGGAGAAAGAAGCAAGAGATGTGCAGAAAGAGGCAAGAGATGTGCACAAAGAGGGAAGAAGGGTGAAGAAAGAGGCAAGAGGGGTGCAGAAAGTGCAAAAGAACCAACAGAGATGAAGAAAGAGGCAAGACGGGTGCAGAAAAAGGGAAGAGGGGTGCAGAAAGAGGCAGGAGGGGTACTGAAAGAAGCAAGAGAAGTGCAGAAAGAAGCAAAAGAGGTACAGAAAAAGGCAAGAGAAGTGCAGAAAGAATCAAGAGAGTTGCAGAAAGAAATAAGAGAGGTGCAGAAAAAAGCAAGAGATATGCAGAAAGAGACAAGTGAGGTGCAATAAGAGGTAAGAGGCGCAGAAAGAGGCAAGAGAAGTGCTGAAAGAAGCAACAGAGGTACAGAAGGAGGCAAGAGAACTGCAAAAAGAGGCAACAGAGTTACAGGAACAGTCAAAAGAGGTGCAGAAAGAGGGAACAGGGGTGCAGACAGAGGCAATAGGGCTGCAGAAAGAGGGAATAGGGGTGCAGAAAGAGGCAGGAGGGGTGCAGAAATTTGCAAGAGAGGTGCAGAAAGAAGCAAGAGCAGTGCAAAAGAACCAACATAGATGCAGAAAGAGGCAAGAGGGGTGCAGAAAGAGGCAAGAGATGTGCAGAAAGAGGCAAGAGAGGTGCACAAAGAGGGAAGAAGGGTGAAGAAAGAAGGGTGCAGAAAGAAGCAAGAGATGTGCTGAAAAAGGCAAGAGATGTGCACAAAGAGGGAAGAAGGGTGAAGAAAGAGGCAAGAGGGGTGCAGAAAGTGCAAAAGAACCAACAGAGATGCAGAAAGAGGCAAGAGGGGTGCAGAAACAGGCAGGAGAGTTGCAGAAACAGGCAAAAGAGGTGCAGAAAGAGGGAACAGAGGTGCAGACAGAGGCAAGAGAAGTGCAGAAAGAGGGAAGAGGGGTACAGAAAGAGGCAAGAGGGGTGCAGAAATTTGCAAGAGAGGTGCAGAAAGAACCAATAGAGATGCAGAAAGAGGCAAGAGGGGTGCAAAAAGAGGCAAGAGAAGTACAGCAAGAGGGAAGAGAAGTGCAGAAAGAGGCAAGAGAGGTGCAGAAAGAGGCAAGTGAGGTGCAGAAAGAGGCAAGAGAGGTGCAGAAACAGGCAACAGAGGTGCAGAAAGAGGGAACAGGGGTGCAGAAAGAGGGAAGCGTGGTGCAGAAAGAAGCAAGAGAGGTGCAGAAAGAAGCAAGAGAAGTGCAGAAAGAAGCAAGCGAGGTGCAGAAAGAGGGAAGAAGGATGAAGAAAGAGGAAAGAGGGGTGCAGAAAAGGCAACAGAGGTGCAGAAGGAGGCAAGAGACCTGCAGAAAGAGGCAATAGAGTTGCAGAAACAGGCAAAAGAGGTGCAGAAAAAGGTAACAGAGGTGCAGACAGAGGCAAGAGAAGTACAGAAAGAGGGAAGAGGGGTATAGAAAGAGACAAGAGGGGTGCAGAAATTTGCAAGAGAGGTGCAGAAAGATGCAAGAGCAGTGCAGAAAGAACCAATAGAGGTGCAGAAAGAGGCAAGAGGGGTGCAAAAAGAGGCAAGAGAAGTACAGTAAGAGGGAAGAGAAGTGCAGAAAGAGGCAAGAGAGGTGCAGAAAGAGGCAAGTGAGGTGCAGAAAGAGGCAAGAGAGGTGCAGAAACAGGCAACAGAGGTGCAGAAAGAGGGAACAGGGGTGCAGAAAGAGGGAAGAGTGGTGCAGAAAGAAGCAAGAGATGTGCAGAAAGAAGCAAGAGATGTGCAGAAAGAAGCAAGAGAAGTGCAGAAAGAAGCAAGTGAGGTGCAGAAAGAGGGAAGAAGGGTGAAGAAAGAGGCAAGAGGGGTGCATAAAAGGCAACAGAGGTGCAGAAGGAGGCAAGAGAACTGCAGAAAGAGGCAAGAGAGATGCAGAAACAGGCAAAAGAGGTGCAGAAAGAGGGAACAGAGGTGCAGACAGAGGCAAGAGAAGTGCAGAAAGAGGGAAGAGGGGTACAGAAAATGGCAAGAGGGGTGCAGAAATTTGCAAGAGAGGTGCAGAAAGATGCAAGAACAGTGCAGAAAGAACCAATAGAGGTGCAGAAAGAGGCAAGAGGTGTGCAAAAAGAGGCAAGAGAAGTACAGCAAGAGGGAAGAGTAGTGCAGAAAGAGGCAAGAGAGGTGCAGAAAGAGGCAAGTGAGGTGCAGAAAGAGGCAAGGGAGGTGCAGTAACAGGCAACAGAGGTACAGAAAGAGGGAACAGGGGTGCAGAAAGAGGGAAGAGTGGTGCAGAAAGAAGCAAGAGAGGTGCAGAAAGAAGCAAGCGAGGTGCAGAAAGAGGCAAGAGAGGTGCAGACAGAGGGAAGAGAGTACAGAAAGAGGCAAGAGAAGGCAGAAATAAGCAACAGATGTGCAGAAAGAGGCAAGAGATGTGCAGAAGAAAGAAGCAAGAGAGGTGCAGAAAGACAGGAGGTGCAGAAAGCGGAAGAGATGTGCAGAAAGAGGCAAGAGAAGTACAGAAAAAAGAAGAAAGGTGCAGAAAGAAGCAAGAGAAATGAAGAAATAGGCAAAAGAGGTGCAGAAAGAAGCAAGAGTGGTTTGCGCACCATTAGTACCAATTTAACACCCCCATTTAGCAATAAGTAACAGGTGACCATTCTATGTTTGCAAAGAGCCTTCCACCACGCTGTAACACTTGCCGCTGCATTTTTGGTAACGTTTGAGCCGTTTGAGCTAGAAACAAGGTTTGTTTTGTTCAAATCTGCAGATTATGCAGCAGATGATGGATTATGTGGCAAATGTGGAAAATGTATAATTGTGCGAAAGTCGGTGCAGCCAAACTGTTGCATCATTCCAGTGTCCCTGCTCATACCTCTGACTAGGTCCAGAAGTGCTCCTCAGTGGTTCCTTCTTTTTTTTTGTCTCATTGAGTTTATAGTTTAGCTTCTATGGAAACGAGGAAGACTAAACCTGAGGTTACCACTCCACAACACAGACTGCCATACTACATAATTAGTCTCCATAACACATAATCCCACTCTACATAATTCCTATGCACTTAATACGACATACTTTCTATCCACATAATTTCTCTGCAGAACATACCACATAATTTCACTGCACACAACCTACATCCACTCCACTTCAAAAAACATTAGTAAAAAACTATTACATTTACAACGCCAATAGCTCTAACTCTCGCAAATCCAAGACCTAATACAACTAGAAGTCGCATTTGCAGAGTGGTGGAGAAAGGGGGCTGGGCCTCCGACCAGCGCTCAGGAATTCCACTGCGTAGGACTTACAGGCGGTACCAGGAGGGCTTCTTGGCCCCCAAAGTCCCTCAGGAGTAAAGTTAACTTCATCCCCCAACCAGTAGTGGGCCAGGAGGCATGTTTGCAGAGTGGTGGAGAAAGGGAGGCATGGCCTCCGAAGACCTCTTAGCAATCCCACTGTGTGGGACTTACTGGAGGTAACAGGAGGGGTAGTTGGCCCCTAAGGACATCCTTGGGGGTCAACTATCCCTCCTATTTTCTCCAGTAAGTCCCACACAGCAGGATTGCTAAGTTTTTCATCACAGGCCACGCCCCCTTTGCCCACCACTCTGCAAACGCGCTCCCTGGTGCTCTCTTGGATGGGGAGTGAAGTCCCCTTTGGTGCTGGGGGTCCTTAGGGGCCAACTAGCCTACCTGTAACCTCCAGTAAGCCCCACACAGTGGGACTGCTGAGAGGTGGACACAAGCCACCCCCCCTTTCTCCACCACTCTGCAAATGCACCTCCTGGTGCGCTCTTGGTTGGGGGATGAAGTCCCCTTGCCTCCTGAGGGTCCCTGGGGGCCAACTAGCCCTCTTGTTACCTCTAGTAAGCCCCACACAGCTGGATTGCTTAGAGTGGTCTGAGGCCACGCCCCCTTTTTACACCACTCTGCAAACGCGCCTCCTGGCGCACTGCTGCTGAGGGGATGAAGTCCACTTTAGTCCTGAGGTCCTCAGGACACAAGGGGACCTCATCACCCCACCATCAGTGCACCAAGAGGTGCGTTTGCAGAGTGGTGTAAAAAGGGGCGTGGCCTCCTACCACCTCTCAGCAATCCCACTGTTTGGGGGTTACTGGAAGTCCCTGGTGGCCTAGTTGGCCCCCAGGGATCCTCAGTAGCAATGGGGACTTAATCCCCCAACCCAGAGCGCACCAGGAGGCGCATTTGCAGAGTCGTGCAGGGAAGGGGCAGGGCCTCCGGGAGCTGCCGGTTTCTTTTATTTTTTATTTTAAGAAGGGGCTGTGTGGCCCCCCTTCTGTTGAGCCTTTTGGGGCCCGGGGACCCATCCCCCAGGACCTGAGCCATTGTTTTTTTATTGAAAAGGGAGGGGAGCGCAAGGCCCCCTTCCTGAGGCCAATTATGGCCCCGTGGTCCCCATCTCCAGGGCTAAGCCTTTCCTTTTAAAGTGAAGGGGGCCCCCTTCCCAGGCCGATATTGGCCCCAAGGACCCCATCCCCCAGGGCCCAGCAAAAATGTATTTATGGAAGGGAGGCTGCGTAGCTCCCCTTCCCTGGGCCTCTTTTGGCCCTGGGGACCCCATCCCATGGGGCCTGCCCAGTTTTTTTGTTTTTTAAAGATTTTGGAGGGGGGCCACGTGGCCCCCCTACTGAGGCCATTTATGGCCCCTGTGACCCAATCCCCCGGGGCCAGCCTTACGTTTAAAAAAAAAAAAATTAAAAAAGGGATGGGAGCCGCGTGGCCCCCCTTCTGGGCCATTTTTGACCCCGGGGACCACATCTCTCGGGGCTTGGCCTCCTAGTGGGGACCGCAGGGGAAGCCCCAATGCCCCTGTGGTCCCTGCCAGCTCCCCGCCTCCTGTGGGAGCCGGCATTGCTTTTGGGCAAAGGGAGTCTGACATTTCACTCGTACAAAACCAGAGAAATTCAGCCGTTATAGTTAGCTGAGCTAACTATAACTCACGCCCCAGCAATGCACTGCTGATGACATCACATATTACATCACTCATGACATGGTCAGTGACATCACTGAGACATCTCAAATGACATCAGTGATGACATCAGTGATGACATCTCAAATGACATCACTGATGACATCACTGATTACATCATCCACTTAATCTCTGAGGCACCTACTCACACCCTAAGAGGCAAGAGAGGTGCAGAAAGAGGCAAGAGAGGTGCAGAAAGAGGCAAGAGAGATGCAAAAAGAGAAAGAAAGGTGCAGCAAGAGGCAAAAGAGGTGCAGAAATAGCAAGAGGTGCAGAAAGAGGAAGAAAGGTAGAGAAAGAGGCAATAGAAATGCAGAAAGAGGAAGAAAGGCGCAGAAAGAAGCAAGAGCAGCGCAGAAAGAAGCAAGAGAGGTACAGAAAGAAGCAAGAGAGGTGAAGAAAGAAGAGAGTGGGGTACAGAAAGAGGCAAGAGAGGTGCAGAAAGAGGCAAGAGTAGAACAGAAAGGCAAGAGAGGTACAGATAGAGGCAAGAGAGGTGCAGAAAGAGGCAAGAGAGGTGCAGAAAGAGGCAAGAGGTGTAGAAAGAAGAGAGTGAGGTGCAGAAAGAGGTAAGAGGGGTGCAGAAAGAGGCAAGAGAGGTGCAGAAAGAGGCAAGAGAGATGCAGAAAGAGGAAAGAAAGGTGCAGAAAGAAGAGAGTGAGGTGCAGAAAGAGGTAAGAGGGGTGCAGAAAGAGGCAAGAAAGGTGCAGAAAGAGGCAAGAGAGGTGCAGAAAGAGGCAAGAGAGGAGCAGAAAGAGGAAGAAAGGTACAAAAAGAGGTACAGAAAGAGGAAGAAAGGTGCATAAAGAGGTAAGAGAGGTGCATAAAGGTTTCAGGGACGTTATAGTTAGTCTGACATTTCACTCGTACAAAACCAGAGAAATTCAGCTGTTATAGTTAGCTGAGCTAACTATAACTCACGCCCCAGCAATGCACTGCTGATGACATCACATATTACATCACTCATGACATGGTCAGTGACATCACTGATGACATCTCAAATGACATCACTCATGACATCACTGATTACATCATCCACTTAATCTCTGAGGCGCCTACTCACACCCTAAGAGGTAAGAGAGGTGCAGAAAGAGGCAAGAGAGGTGCAGAAAGAGGCAAGAGAGGAGCAGAAAGAGAAAGAAAGGTGCAGAAAGAGGCAGGAGAGGTGCAGAAATAGCAAGAGGTGCAGAAAGAGGAAGAAAGGTAGAGAAAGAGGCAATAGAAATGCAGAAAGAGGAAGAAAGGCACAGAAAGAAGCAAGAGCAGCGCATAAAGAAGTAAGAGAGGTGCAGAAAGAAGCAAGAGAGGTGCAGAAAGAAGAGAGTGGGGTACAGAAAGAGGCAAGAGAGGTGCAGAAAGAGGCAAGAGTAGAACAGAAAGGCAAGAAAGGTACAGATAGAGGCAAGAGAGGTGCAGAAAGAGGCAAGAGATGTGTAGAAAGAAGAGAGTGAGGTGCAGAAAGAGGTAAGAGGGGTGCAGAAAGAGGCAAGAGAGGTGCAGAAAGAGTCAAGAGAGATGCAGAAAGAGGAAAGAAAGGTGCAGAAAGAAGAGAGTGAGGTGCAGAAAAAGGTAAGAGGGGTGCAGAAAGAGGCAAGAGAGGTGCAGAAAGAGGCAAGAGAGGTGTAGAAAGAGGCAAGAGAGGTGTAGAAAGAGGCAAGAGTGGTGCAGAAAGAGGCAAGAGAGGTGCAGGAAGAGGCAAGAGAGGAGCAGAAAGAGGAAGAAAGGTACAGAAAGAGGAAAAAGAGATACAGAAAGAGGAAGAAAGGTGCATAAAGAGGCAAGAGAGGTGCAGAAAGAGGCTAGAGAGATGCAGAAAGAGGCAAGAGAGGTGCAGAAAGAAGAGAGTGAGGTGCAGAAAGAGGTAAGAGGGGTTCAGAAAGAGGCAAGAGAGATGCAGAAAGAGGCAGGAGATGTGTAGAAAGAGGCAAGAGTGGTGCAGAAAGAGGCAAGAGAGGTACAGGAAGAGGCAAGAGAGGTACAGGAAGAGGCAAGAGAGGAGCAGAAAGAGGAAGAAAGGTACAGAAAGAGGCAAAAGAGGTGCAGAAAGAGGAAGAAAGGTGCAGAAAGAGGCAAGAGAGATGCAGAAAGAAGCAAGAGAGGTGCAGAAAGAAGAGAGAGGTGCAGAAAGAGGCAAGAGAGGTACAGAAAGAGGCAAACGAGGTACAGAAATAGGCAAGAGATGTGTAGAAAGAGGCAAGAGTGGTGCAGAAAGTGTCAAGAGAGGTGCAGAAAGAGGCAAGAGGGGTGCACAAAGAGGCAAAAGAGGTGCAGAAAGAGGCAAGAGAGGTGCAGATAGAGCTGAGAGGTGTAGAAAGAGGCAAGAGAGGTGAAGAAAGAGGAAGAAAGGCGCAGAAAGAGGCAAGAGTAAGAAAGGTGCAGAAAGAAATAGGAGAAGTGATGAAAGAAGCAAGAGAGGCACAGAAAGAAGCAAGAGAGTTGCAAAAAGAAGAGAGTGAGGTACAGAAAAAGGAAGAAAGGTGCAGAAAGAGGCAAGTGAGGTGCAGAAAGAGGCAAGAGAGGTGCAGAAAGATACAAGAGAGGTGCAGAAAGAGGCAAGAGAGGTGCAGAAAGAGGCAAGAGAGGTGCAGAAAGAAGAGAATGAGCTGCAGAAAAAGGCAAGAGAGGTTCAGAAAGAGGCAAGATAGGTTAAGAAAGAGGAAAGAGAGGTAAAGAAAGAGGCTTGATAAATGCAGAAAGAGAAAGAAAGTCACAGAAAGAAGCAAGTAAAGTGCAGAAAGAAGCAAGAGAGGTATAGAAAGAAGCAAGAGAGGTGCAGAAAGAAGAGAATGAGGTGCAGAAAGAGGCAAGAGAGGTGCAGAAAGAGGCAAGAGTGGAGCAGAAAGGCAAGAGAGGTGCAGGAAGTGGCAAGAGAGATGCAGAAAGAGGCAAGAGAGGTGCAGAAAGAAGAGAGTGAGGTGCAGAAAGAAGCAAGAGAGGTGCAGAAAGAGGCAAGAGAGGTGGAGAAAGAGGCAAGAGAGGTGGAGAAAGAGGCAAGAGAGGTGGAGAAAGAGGCAAGAGAGGTGTAGAAAGAGTCAAGAGTGGTGCAGAAAGAGGCAAGAGAGGTGCAGAAAGAGGCAAGAGAGGTGCAGAAAGAGAGTGAGCTGCAGAAAAAGGCAAGAGAGGTGCAGAAAGAGGCAAGATAGGTGAAGAAAGAGGTAAAAGAGGTATAGAAAGAGGCAAGAGATGTGTAGAAAGATGCAAGTGAGGTGCAGAGAGAGAAAAAAAGAAAGGCGCAGAAAGAGGCAAGTGAGGTGCAATAAGAGGCAAGAGAAGTGCAGAAAGAGGCAAGACAGGTACAGAAAGAGGCAAGAGAGGTGCAGAAAGAGGAAGAAAGGTGCAGAAAGAGGCAAGAGAGGTGCAGAAAAAGGAAGAAAGGCACAGAAAGTAGCAAGAGAAGTACAGAAAGAGGCAAGAGAGGTACAGAAAGAGGCAAGAGAGGTATATATATGTATATATGTATATATTCAATCTCCTCTCACTCTTACAAGGAAGGAATCAGCACTCGGGTTGCTGTTTGGAAGTATTTAATCCTCAAAGGACGCGATCCACGCATTTCGGCTCATCCGAACTTTGATCACGATACAAGACATCATTGTAGCTTCCTTATTTAAATGTATAAATGCCTCCAGTTGCCAACATTAACAAAGAACTACACATTACATTAAACCAAAAAGCTGTCGGCCATATTGGCCTGGACACGATGCAGAAAGACGCAAGAGAAATGTAGGAAGAGGCAAAAAAAAAGGCAGAAAGAAGCAAGAGAGGTGCAAAAAGAGGGAGAAAGGTGCAGAAAGAAGCAGGAGAAGTGATGAAACAGGCAAGAGAAGTACAGAAAGAAGCAAGAGAAATGCGGAAAGAGGCAAGAGAGGCACAGAAAGAAGCAAGATAGTTGAAAAAAGAAGAGAGTGTGGTGCAGAAAGAGGAAGAAAGGCACAGAAAGAGGCAAGAGAGGTGCAGAAAGAGGCAAGAGAGGTGCAGAAAGAGACAAGAGAGGTGCAGAAAGAGGCAGAAAGGTACAGAAAGAGGAAGAAAGGTGCAGAAAGAGGAAGAAAGGTGCAGAAAGAGGACGAAAGGTGCAGAAAGAGGCACAACAGGTGCAGAAAAAGGAAGAAAGGTACAGAAAGAGGCAAGAGAGGTGCAGAAAGAGGCAGGAGAGATGCAGAAAGAGGCAAGAGAGGTGCAGAAAGAAGAGAGTGAGGTGCAGAAAGAGGTAAGAGAGGTGCAGAATGAAGCAAGAGAGGTGCAGAAAGAGGCAAGAGAGGGGTAGAAAGAAGAGAGTGAGCTGCAGAAAGAGGCAAGAGAGGTACAGAAAGAGGCAAGAGAGGTGTAGAAAGAGGCAAGAGTGGTGCAGAAAGAGGCAAGAGAGGTGCAGAAAGAGACAAGAGAGGTGCAGAAAGAGGCAAGAGAGGTGTAGAAAGAAGAGAGTGAGCTGCAGTAAGAGGCAAGAGAGGTGCAGAAAGAGGCAGGAGAGGTGCAGAAAGAGGCAAGAGGTGTATAAAGAGTGAAGAGAGGTACAGAAAGAGGCAAGAGAGATACAGAAAGAGGCAAGAGAGGTGCAGAAAGAAGAGAGTGAGGTGCAGAAAGAGGCAAGAGAGGTACAGAAAGAAGCAAGAGTAGTGCAGAGAGATGCAAGAGAGAGGCAGAATGAGGCAAGAGGTGCAGAAAGAGGAAGAAAGGTGCAGAAAGAGGCAAGAGAGGTGCAGAAAGAGGCAAGAGAGGTGCAGAAAGAGGCACTTAGGCAAGAGAAGTGCAGAAGGAAGCAAGAGAGGTGCAGAAAGAGACACAAGAGGTACAGAAAGAGGCAAGAGAGGTTCAGAAAGAGGAAGAAAGGTGCAGAAAGAGGCAAGTGAGGTGCAAAAAGGAGCAAGAGGAGTGCAAAAAGAGGCAAGAGAGGTGCAGAAAGAGGCAAGAGAGGTACAGAAAGAGGTGTAGAAAGAGCAAGAGAGGTGCAGAAAGAGGCAAGAGAGGTACAGAAAGAGGTGTAGAAAGAGGCAAGAGAGGTGCAGAAAGAGGCAAGAGAGGTGCCAAAAAGAGGGAAGAGAAGTGCAGAAAGAAGCAAGAGAGGTGCAGAAAGAGTCAAGAGAGGTATAGAAAGAGACAAGAGAGGTGCAGAAAGAGGCAAGAGAGGTGCACAAAGAGGCAACAGAGATGCTCAAAGAGGCAAGTGTGGTGCAGAAAGAGGCAAGAGAGGTACAGAAAGAGGCAAGAGAGGTATAGAAAGAGGTGAGAATGGTGCAGAAAGAGGCAAGAGAGGTGCAGAAAGAGATAAGAGAGGTGCAGAAAGAAGAGAGTGAGCTGCAGAAAGAGGCAAGAGAGGTGCAGAAAGAGGCAAGAGAGGTGCAAAAAGAGGCAGGAGAGGTGTAGAAAGATGCAAAAGAGATGCAGAAAGAGGTAGAAAGGCGCAGAAAAAGGCAAGTGAGGTACAATAAGAGGTAAGAGAGGTGCAGAAAGAGGCAAGAGAGGTGCAGAAAAAGGAAGAAAGGCACAGAAAGAAGGAAGAGAAGTGCAGAAAGAGGTAAGAGAGGTGCACAAAGAGGCAACAGAGGTGCTCAAAGAGGCAACAGAGGTGCTCAAAGAGGCAAGAGTGGTGCAGAAAGAGGCAAGAGTGGTGCAGAAAGAGGCAAGAGAGATGCAGATAGAGGTGAGAGTGGTGCAGAAAGAGGCAAGAGAGGTGCAGAAAGAGACAAGAGAGGTGCAGAAAGAGGCAAGAGAGGTGCAGAAAAAGGAAGAAAGGCACAGAAAGAAGGAAGAGAAGTGCAGAAAGAGGTAAGAGAGGTGCAGAAAGAGGCAAGAGAGGTGCAGAAAGAGGCAAGAGAGGTGTGTATATATATATATAGAATGAGGAAGGCTACTGCATCAGCCGAAACCCGTCTCTCTTTGCTGGGTCGGAGGAGGCTCTATTGAATAAAAAAGGCCTTAACCTGAATAGCCCTCGTGTGTGTGCTCTTTTCCTGAAGGGGACCAGAGGTTTCTTTTTTGATATATATATATGCATATATTCAATTTCCTCTCACTCTTACAAGGAAGGAATCAGCACTCGGGTTGTAGTTTGGAAGTATTTAATCTGCAACTGACGCGATCCACACGTTTCGGCTCATCCGAACCGTGATCACGATACAAGACATCATTGTAGCTTCCTTATTTAAATGTACACATGCCTCCAGTTGCCAACATTAACAAAGGACTACATATTACATTAAACCAAAACGCTGTCGCCCATATTGGCCTGGTCACGATGCAGAAAGACGCAAGAAAAGTGCAGGAAGAGGCAAAAAAGTGCAGAAAGAAGCAAGAGAGGTGCAAAAAGAGGAAGAAAGGTGCAGAAAGAAGCAGGAGAAGTGATGAAACAGGCAAGAGAGGAGCAGAAAGAAGCAAGAGAAGTGTGGAAAGAGGCAAAAGAGGCGCAGAAAGAAGCAAGAGAGTTGAAAAAAGAAGAGAGTGAGGTGCAGAAAGAGGAAAGAGAGGTGCAGAAAGAGACAAGAGAGGTGCAGAAAGAGGCAAAACAGGTGCAGAAGAGGAAGAAAGCTGCAGAAAGAGGCAAGTGAGGTGCAGAAAGAGGCAAGAGAGGTGCAGAAGGAGGCAAGAGAGATGCAGAAAGAGACAAGAGAGGTGCAGAAAGAGACAAAAGAGGTGCAGAAAGAGACAAGAGAGGTGCAGAAAGAAGAGAGTGAGCTGCAGAAAGAGGCAAGAGAGGTGCAGATAGAGGCAAGAGAGGTGCAGAAAGAGGCAAGATGGGTACAGAAAGAGGTAAGAGAGGTGTAGAAAGAGGTGAGAATGGTGCAGAAAGAGGCAAGAGAGGTGCAGAAAGAGACAAGAGAGGTGCAGAAAGAGGCAATAGAGGTGCAGAAAGAAGAGAGTGAGCTGCAGCAAGAGGCAGGAGAGGTATATATATGTATTTATTCAATCTACTCTCACTGCATCAAGAGGCAAGAGAGGTACAGAAAGAGGCAAGAGAAGTGCAGAAAGAGGCAAGAGAGAGGCAGAATGAGGCAAGAGGTACAGAAAGAGGAAGAAAGGTGCAGAAAGAGGCAAGAGAGGTACAGAAACAGTAAGAAAGGCGCAGAAAGAAACAAGAGAAGTACAGAAAGAGGCAAGAGAGGTGCAGAAAGAGGAAAGGGAAGTGCAGAAAGAGGCAAGAGTGGTGCAGAAAGAGACAAGAGACGTGCAGAAAGAGGTAAGAGAGGTGCAGAAAGAGGCACGAGAGGTGTAGAAAGAGGTGAGAATGGTGCAGAAAGAGGCAAGAGAGGTGCAGAAAGAGGCAAGAGAGGTGTAGAAAGAGGCAAGAGTAGTGTAGAAAGAGGCAAGAGAGGTGCAGAAAATGACAAGAGAGGTGCAGAAAGAGGCAAGAGAGGTGTAGAAAGAAGAGAGTGAGCTGCAGTAAGAGGCAAGAGAGGTGGAGAAAGAGGTGGGAGAGGTGCAGAAAGAGGTAAGAGAGGTGTATAAAGAGTGAAGTGAGGTGCAGAAAGAGGAAGAAAGGCGAAGAAAGGGGCAAGTGAGGTGCAGAAAGAGGAAAAAATGTGCAGAAAGAGGTAAGAGAGGTGCAGAAAGAGCCAAGAGAGATACAGAAAGAGGCAAGAGAGGTGCAGAGAGAGGCAAGAGAGAGGCAGAATGAGGCAAGAGGTGCAGAAAGAGGAAGAAAGGTACAGAAAGAGGCAAGAGAGGTGCAGAAAGAGCAACTTAGGCAAGAGAAGTGCAGAAAGAAGCAAGAGAGGTGCAGAAAGAGACACAAGAGGTGCAGAAAGAGGCAAGAGAGGTTCAGAAAGAGGAAAGAGAGGTCCAGAGAGAGGTAAGAGAGGTGCAGAATGAGGCAAGAGAAATGAAGAAAGAGGAAGAAAGGTGCAGAAAGAGGCAAGTGAGGTGCAGAAAGGAGCAAGAGGAGTGCAAAAAGAGGCAAGAGAGGTGCAGAAAGATGTGCAGAAAGAGGCAAGAGAGGTGCAGAAAGAGGCAAGAGAAGTGCAAAAAGAGGCAAGGGAGGTGTAGGAAGAGGCAAGAGAGGTGCAGAAAGAGTCAAGAGAGGTGCAGAAAGAGGCAAGAGGGGTGCACAAAGAGGCAAGAGAGGTGCAGAAAGAGGCAAGAGAGGTGCAGAAAGAGGCAAGGGAGGTGCAGAAAGAGCTAAGAAAGGTTTAGAAAGAGGCAATAGAGGTGAAGAAAGAGGAAGAAAGGCGCAGAAAGAGGCAAGTGAGGTGCCGAAAGGAGCAAGAGGAGTGCAGAAAGAGTAAGAGAGGTGCAGAAAGAGGTGCAGAAAGAGGCAAAAGAGGTGCAGAATGAGGCAAGAGAAGTGCAGAAAGAGTCAAGAGAGGTGCAGAAAGAGTCAAGAGAGGTGTAGAAAGAGACAAGAGAGGTGCAGAAAGAGGCAAGAGAGGTGCAGAAAGAGGAAGAAAGGTGCAGAAAGAAGCAGGAGAAGTGATGAAACAGGCAAGAGAGGTGCAGAAAGAAGCAAGAGAAGTTCGGAAAGAGACAAGAGAGGCGCAGAAAGAAGCAAGAGAGTTGAGAAAAGAGGAAGAAAGGTACAGAAAGAAGCAAGAGAAGTGTGGAAAGAGGCAAGAGAGGCGCAGAAAGAAGCAAGAGAGTTGAAAAAAGAAGAGTGTGGTGCAGAAAGAGGAAGAAAGGCGCAGTAAGAGGCAAGTGAGGTACAGAAAGAGACAAGAGAGGTGAAGAAAGAGGCAAAACAGGTACAGAAGAGGAAGAAAGGTGCAGAAAGAGACAAGTGAGGTGCAGAAAGAGGCAAGAGAGATGCAGAAAGAGGCAAGAGAGATGCAGAAAGAAAAGAGTGAGGTGCAGAAAGATGCAAGAGAGGTGCAGAAAGAGGCAAGAGAGGTGCAGAAAGAGGCAAGAGAGGTGTAGAAAGAGGCAAGAGTGGTGCAGAAAGAGGCAAGAGAGGTGCAGAAAGAAGAGAGTAAGCTGCAGCACGAGGCAAGAGAGTTGCAGAAAGAGGCGGGAGAGGTGCAGAAAGAGGTAAGAGGTACAGAAAGAGGCAAGAGAGGTGCAGAAAGAGGAAGAAAGGCGCAAAAAGAGGCAAGTGAGGTGCAGAAAGAGGAAAAAAGGTACAGAAAGAGGCAGGAGAGGTGCAGAAAGATGAAAGTGAGGTACAGAAAGAGGCAAGAGAGGTACAGAAAGAGGCAAGAGAGAGGCAGAATGAGGCAAGAGGTACAGAAAGAGGAAGAAAGGTGCAGAAAGAGGCAAGAGAGGTGCAGAAAGAGGCAAGAGAGGTGCAGAAAGAGGCAAGAGTGGTGCAGAAAGAGGCAAGAGAGGTGCAGAAAGAGACAAGAGAGGTGCAGAAAGAGACAAGAGAGGTGCAGAAAGAAGAGAGTGAGCTGCAGCAAGAGGCAGGAGAGGTATATATATGTATTTATTCAATCTACTCTCACTGCAGCAAGAGGCAAGAGAGGTACAGAAAGAGGCAAGAGAAGTGCAGAAAGAGGCAAGAGAGAGGCAGAATGAGGCAAGAGGTACAGAAAGAGGAAGAAAGGTGCAGAAAGAGGCAAGAGAGGTACAGAAACAGTAAGAAAGGCGCAGAAAGAAACAAGAGAAGTGCAGAAAGAGGCAAGAGAGGTGCAGAAAGAGGCAAGAGAGGTGCAGAAAGAAGAGAGTGAGCTGCAGCAAGAGGCAGGAGAGGTATATATATGTATTTATTCAATCTACTCTCACTGCAGCAAGAGACAAGAGAGGTGCAGAAAGAGTCAAGAGAGGTGCAGAAAGAGGCAAGACGGGTGCACAAAGAGGCAAGAGAGATGCAGAAAGAGGCAAGTGAGGTACAGAAAGAGGCAAGAGAGGTGCAGGAAGAGGCAAGAGAGATGCAGAAAGAGCTAAGAGAGTTGTAGAAAGAGGCAAGAGAGGTGAAGAAAGAGGAAGAAAGGCGCAGAAAGAGGCAAGTGAAATGCAGAAAGATGCAAGAAGAGTGCAGAAAGAGGCAAGAGAGGTGCAGAAAGAGGAAAGAGAGGTGCAGAAAGAGGCAAGAGAGTTGCAGAAAGAAGAGAGTGAGCTGCCGAAAGAGGCAGGAGAGGTATAAATATGTATTTATTCAATCTCCTCTCACTCTTACAAGGATGGAATCAGCACTCAGGTTGTAGTTTAGAAGTATTTAATCTGCAAAGGACGCGTTCCACGCGTTTTGGCTCATCCGAACCTTGATCACGATACAAACGTCATTGTAGCTTCCTTATTTAAATGTACAAATGCCTCAAGTTGCCAACATTAATAAAGGACCACATTAAACCAAAAAGCTGTCGGCCATATTGGCCTGGTCATGATGCGAAAATTCAGGAATTCATACAATAAAGAAAAGAAAACAAGTGTTAATATGCACACAATGTCATTTCAGCATATCTTGCCCGTGACCGCCGTACCTGTATGTTCAGCAATGTGACTTGTTCATAATAAACATACTTACGATTGCAAACATCAACATAAACAATGGACTACACATTACTTTAAAGTGAAAGGCTATCGGCCATATTGATCTGGGCACATTGTTTATTATAGTGTTTCTTGCACGAAAGAAAAAAAGGGGTGTTAATATACACACACTATCCCTAAATAAAGTTCTAGTGCTTATAGTTCTATTCCATTCACAGCTCATAAGTGATGTCATGAGTGATGTCACTGACCATGTTATGAATGATGTAATGTCTGAGGTCATAAGCAGTGCATTGCGGGGCGTAAGTTATAGTTAGCTCAGGTAACTATAACTGCTGAATTTCACTGGTTTTGTACAAGTTAAATATGAGTCTAACTATAACATCCCTGTAATCTTTGTTTTTTTCAGCGAATTTCTAGTTTTTTTTTAATGTTAAGTAAGATGCCTATCACAATGAATGGTGGGGGTTGGAAGCAGGGCCTGGCCTGGCATTGCGCTGCCCCTACCCAAGCTTGCTGCTCCTGCCTCACCTCCTCCTTGCAATCCATTGTCCAAGTCCATGTCCCTGCTCCCTCATTACAGCCCTGTGTGGCCGTTCTGCCACTGGCCTTCCCGCCTTCTCTGAACAGTTAGCTTGCTGTCCCATTCACTTACTCCCTATCCTCTGTTGTCTGAATCCATGGACTAGCCTCCTCCCTCCTGCTGGGCATGGTCTGATGTGCTGCCACTGCCCTCCATTTAGCATGATGGCCCAGTCCACTCCTCCTGCACTCCATTGCCCAATTCTATGCTCCATCATTGCCCTCCTGCTTAGCCTCTGTGCTTAGCTTGCTGCCCCTACTCTCCTTCCCCTGCCCTCCGATGTCTGTGTGCATGCCCCGATCCATCGTTTTTGCCCTCCATGTTCCATGGACCTGCACCTCCTATCTACTCTGAGTGTTCTGTTGAGCTGCCACTCCCCTCCCACCTGCCTAGCATTGTCAGATGCCTGTAACCTCTCCCTTCCACCTCCACACTGCCTGTCCAAGTTCCATGCCCCTATCTCCTTCCTCCTGTCCTCCATGGTCCATTTTACTGCCACACCCTTCTGCCCTCCTTGGTCTGTTGTGCTGCAACTGCTCCTCCTGCCTGCACCTAGTGGTCTGTTGTGAGGCCCCTTCCCCTGAACTCTCTTGTTTGTGCCCAGCTCCTACCCCTTCCTTCTATCCTCCATGGTCCTTTGTGCATGCCCCTGCCCCCTTCTTCTTGCCCAACATGGCCATTGTGCTGCCACTAACCCTCCCACTTGCCATGTATGTTCTTCTGTGCTGCCACGGCCCCTCCCACCTTCCCTGTGTGGTCAGCTAGCTGCCCCTGACCCCCTCCCACCTTCCCTCCATGGTCTCTGTGTGTCATTATAGTCTCACTGTTGCCCTCCATGGTGTGTTGTGCTTCTAGTGCCCATCCTGCCGGACCTCCATGGTCAGCTTGCTGCTCCTGCCCTGCCCCCTTGCCCCCTGCCCTCTGTTTTCATTGTGCAGACCCATATTCCCTCCCTCCTGGCCTGTCTGTTCCATTGTCATGCCCCTGATCCCTCCCTCCTGCCCTTTATGGTCCGTTATGCTACAGCTTTCTCTCCTGTCTGTCCAGTATTGTCAGCTTGCTGCCATTGCCTCTTTCTCCTCTGTTCTCTGTTGTCCATGTGCATGGTCCTGTCCACTCCCTATTGCTTTCCATGGTTTGTTGTGCTGCACTGCTGTCCCGCATGCCCTGTGTGGTGTATTGTGCTGCTGCAAACCCTGATGCCTACCCTGTAAGGTCAGTTTGGTGCACCTGTCCATGTCCCTCCTGTCCTCTGTTGTCCCTACCCCAATTCTTCCTGCCTTCCATGATCCAATGTACCATACTTGCTAACATTTTGAACTTGGTAGGAGGGAGATTTTGACAAAAAAACTGGGGAATTGATTTTCCACATTGACTTACATTGAAAAAGAGGAGTTTGTAGACAAGAGACAGATAAAATAAAGCCCTTTTGGGCTTAATAACATTGGGCGTTTCCTGCCTGAATCAGCTCTGTTGGCATGTATGGTTGTACTACCACTGCCTCTTCCTTCTGCCCTCAATGGTCTATTATATTCCAACGAAGAAAAAAAGATAAAAACATTCACTTTATCTCATTCACATGTCTGCAACAGATGCAATTTATTGTCAAAACATCAACTGATTATTAAAGACATCATAATCGTTTATACACTTGAGATAAAGGTGCTCAGAGTAAGCAGAGAAAATGCAGTTCTCAGGGAAAAGAGTGCGTTTGTGAGGGTTGTAAGGAGGGTAGAGGTAATGTGCCATATATACATTATATTTACATGATGAAACCTGTCCTGGGCATCCGTCGGTCGCTGTTTGGGTGTTAGCAGGGAGTCCCTGTCATTAAACCAAGCCCTCTTCTTTGCTCGCTTGACCATTCTTTTAGGATATAATGTGGATATCAGCGACCGACGGATGCCCTGAACAGGATGATATGCGTGACTACATTTTGCACTCCAAGTAATGAGATCAAAAAGATCATAAACGGACACTGGAAATTGATCTCAGATGATCTGGAGTTACCAGACCCACTGATGCACTCCTTTAAAAAGGCAAAAAATGTACAGGATCATGTGGTACAATCTCTCCTTGAGACACTTCCCCAACCTACGATTCAGACATTGTGGAAATTACCAGAAATTGTTGGCCACTTCAAATGCGGCCAATGTAAAGCATGCAAACTAACAATAGAAACCAAGCAGTTTTGCTACAAACACCACACTATAGACCTCCAGGTACACACCAATTGTAATACAACAGACGTAATCTACGCCATTATTTGTCCCTGCAATGAGATGTATGTAGGTCAAACTAGACAGAAAGTGAAGACCAGGATCCTGCAACATTGCAGCAGGATACGTTGTGGGACAGTTGGTGCACCTTTGGTCGAACACTTTCAAACACAGGGGCACCAACCAGACTCCATCAGGTGGTTGGTCCTGGAAAAAGTGTCCTTGGGAGCTAGGGGCAGTGACATCAACTCCATCCTGAACATACATGAGTGTAAATGGATGTACACTATGGATACGGTCTACAACGGTCTAAATGAACTAGATGCTACCAATGCACAACTCGCTGTTCTGAGTACTGAGTAGTGCCGTGGTAGTGGCTTTTGGAGTGGTCTTGAGATGCTATGCTATATTTGGTATGTTTGGGCCTGTATCTGACTCATGGCTGCACCAATGCAACCTTTTCTTTCCCTACCTCAGCAGACCAACATCCTTCCAAAAGCACATGTATTTAATGTGTATATTCCTTTTACTGAGCTATTCATATATATGTCCCTGACGAACACATTTAATTATGTGATATTTAAACATGTGACATTCCATATCAATCAGATGCACTTCTCGCTCTGGTAATACTGGTGACACATTTTGACAACCATGTTTGGGCTCCTTAATATATACATGCCCGCCCTTCAATGTTATGTATATGTATGGACCTAACAGGTTCAATTATGCGATATTCCATGATCAGACCACTGATACAGTATGACCACCATGTTTAGGTTACTATGTAGTTTATTGAGTCACTTTCTCAAATATGTGGTGTCAATATATTTCGTTTTGAACTCTGTCATTATTTGTCATCTTTTGTTGTGCGCCTGCAGTCCCCTTCATTTGCTATTCCAACTTCATATCCCAGTGGTCTCAATTTTTTCATATCAATATTGAATACTCCGTATTTGTTTTAACTAATAAACCCTGCACGAGCCTTCTACCATTCAGGAAAAAGACTCCGATCGGGAAACCGGAGCTTGGCGACGTTAGGCGTGCCGGTATCAAGCGGCTGCACTCAGCGTGCACGCAGTAGCTCACGTTTTTATCTAGGCCACGTACCGGGCCCCTCCATGCCAGTCATTTCGGAAGCTGATGGCAGACGGAGGTATGTTGGATGTTTAGGCAGTTTACTTGACCATTATTGTTACCGGTTACGATGTTTTTAAGCCTGACGAGGTTTTTGTGTTCCCTTGTTTATCATTGTTCTTAGATTTACCTGGTGAAGTAGAGGATTCACTCCAGGAAGGTATTCGCCAACTACTGTTGGAGCTTGGCTGCAAGTTACTTTATTTTTACGAGGGGACGCTGGCACTCCATTTTCTGCGAGTGGTGACATATATTATTAATCTGCACAATCCATCCCGCTTTATGCACTTGCGGGGTGCCGCCGATTTTTCTAGCTTTAGCACCTGCACTGGATATTGACACAGGCTCCTGTTCTGAGTAGCACCCTATAATATCAACATCAAGACAGCTGTGTTTTCCTAGTGCATGTATTTGATATAGATGGCATTAATCACTCAGCCCTATTCTTCGTCAAATAGGCTCACCTTAGGCTCACCCACTCATTTTAACCTGGCAAACCACTTTCAACTTTTAACCCTTAATGATATGGCATGTTTACTTTGTGTCTAGCTTTTTATACTTAGTCTCTGACACAATTCCTCTTCACTGTTCCAGTATATCACTGAACATTTGTCCCGTCTACTTGGGTGATTCTTGGACCCATCCCCGTCTGTGAACAGGACGGCCGTGGTACTGAGACTGAGCGCGCCTCCATTTTTGCAGTAAGTCCCATTCTGTGCTATAGGCGCCCTCATGGTATACCCACCCTCCTCGTTGTGTCTAAATGTTCGTTCTCTTCACCTTAGGAGCTTCTACGAGCCCATCAACCGCATTTCTCAGCCTGATTCTCCTCGCTGATTGCCAATCCGGTAAATAACGCTTTGTTGCATTTTTGCATTCACATCCGACCATTAGTTACCACATTAGTAATACAGAGTATTCAATTAACTCTAGGTGCTCCCTCTCTGTCCTGATGAAGACCCCATACTAAGGTCTTAACCTTGAATACTTGAAGGGGTCATAACGTTGACTTTTACTCCTCTTTGCAACAAGCTTTGACGACTGAGATTTGTTATCAGTGTCCGCACAATGCTATGTATTCCTGTGTAATAGTTTGCCTGTTATAGCTGGACAGGTTTCATCATGTAAATATAATGTATATATGGCACATTACCTCTCCCTTCCTTACAACCCTCACAAACACACTCTTTCCCCTGAGGACTGCATTTTCTCTGCTTACTCTGAGCACCTTTATCTCAAGTGTATAAACGATTATGATGTCTTCAATAATCAGTTGATGTTTTGACAATAAATTGCATCTGTTGCAGACATGTGAATGAGATACAGTGAATGTTTTTATCTTTTTTTCTTTGAAATTGTCGCTACTGTGACCATTTTTCTACTGTACTGCAGTCTTACCCTGGTCCAGTAGCATTACGGGTTACCCCATTAATACTTAACACTATTATTTTCCCACAGCCTCTCTTGCCTGTCCTGCATTGTTGGTTTGTTGCCTGTGCCCCCTTTCCACTGCCCTCCATGTTGTGCTGCCACTGCCCTTCCTGCCTGCCCAGTGTGGGCAACTTGTTGCCTCTGCACCCTCCTACCTGCCTTCAATTTTCCGAGTCCGTGCCTCTGACCTCTACCTAGCAACAGTATCCCAATGAACAACTAGATTGCTAACATTCTATATTTATTACAAAAGTGTGGCACGCCTGACGTCATCTTGATGTAATCAAAACTGTAATACCTAAAGCATTTCCTTTCGAAATTAAAGAAATGAGAGGGTCTTATTTGCATAGAAATTAAGGTTAGTGCTCTAAAAAGCGAAAACGAGGACATATTTTCTGAGTTCTCAAATAGCGACAAAGCACTTTTAAATTATTTGTTATCTTTATGTTTTTTTATCCAGTTGACCACTTGATTAAATGTTACGGGAAAGGATGTGGTGTTACTTCCAGAGCTGCAGACTTTGCAACTGGGGAAGCAGGTTGAAGTTTCTGCTTCAGCTCGACATTCTATGATTCTGGTGAAATCACTTAATCTCCCCATGCCTACAGCCAAAATGAATTTGTCCTTGTATGATGTAACCAATGCTCATGTAAAGCACTCCAATACCTGACCAGTCTGCACTTTATAAAACTGCAAAAAAACAAAGAATAAAAAGTGTTTTCCACACTTCTGTCATTGGGCTATACTTGGGCTACATCTGGGTGATATTTGTGCTACATTTGGGCTCCTTTTTCTCTGGTGGCCATCTTGGGAGACTTCAATTCAATAAACTTTATTCGATCCGATTTAGAAACATAGATCATAAAAGTGTACATAAAAACAGTTAATCCTCTTTCTTAATACAATACAATGAGAATTAATTAAAACAAGTAGGTAAAAATGGGTGTTACAAAGCCTGGCTCAGAGCAACTTCAGGTTAACAGAATAGTAAAGTTCAATGTTTCGCAAGATCAATCTCAAGTACTTCGTGCAAAATACGCAATAAGGGGTCCAAGTAAGATGCAACGCTCCAATACCTGACCAGTCTGCACTATATAAAACTGCAAAGAAACAAAAAATAAAAAGTGTTTTGCACACTTCTGTCATTGGGCTATATGTGGGCTACATCTGGGTGATATTTGTGCTACATTTGGGCTCCTTTTTCTCTGGTGGCCATCTTGGGAGACTTGTTATGAAGTTTCCTAATTTCCTCATTTACTGCAGTCTCCTCAGTAGGAAATGCTTTCAGTTTTTTACTTTGATTCCATCAAGAAGGCATTCAGATGTGTCACACATTTGCCATAAATTCAGAATGTTAGCACTCTAGTTGCTCATTAGATCACTGTAGTAAATCTACTGCTCACCGGTGAGTTAACTGGAAGTCTGCTGCAAGTATTGAAAGTGCATGTTTCAGTCTGCATGTCAGAATTTTTTCATGAAATAGAAGAGGATTTGAGAAGTCACTCAAATTGTGCCCTAATTTTTCTTTCTGCAGCACTAATCTTAATTTCTATGGCAAAATGAACCCCCTCATTTTGTTCCTTTTTAAATTAAATGTTTTAAGTGTTACCAGTTTATTCCAATCAAGATGGCTTCAGGTGTGCCATACTTTTGTAATAAGTAAGACTGTTAGCGCTCTAGTTGTTCTTTAGAACACTCTGGGAAGCTGCAGTAGAACACAAAGGAATCAACTGACAATCTCTGCCCTTGTTGGATGTACATGTTTTACTGAGAATGTCAGACTTTATTCTCACATGACTGAGAAAGATAATGTGAATTTAAAGAAAATATGCTCTCATTTTAGCTTCTGGAGCACCTTCGAAACCTCTGTGGGAAAAGCATGAGAAAATAGTTTTCTCTCAAACATGATTCATGCATACATGCCAATAGACCGGATTCAGGCGGGAGACTACAGATTTTTCAAGCCAAAAATGGCTTTATTTAAGCTGTCTCCCGCCTGAAATTGCATTTTCTACAATAGAAGTCAATGGGGAATTTTCATTATCTCGATTTTTTATTTTAAATCTCCAACGTCCCTGTCCTAAAATGTTGGCATGTATGTTCATGATATCCCAGCAGAAGCCTTTTTCACAGGGTAAAATCACCTTAGAACACACCACAATTCCTAAAATTATTATGGTACCATCAACAAATGAATTATAATGTAACTAAAGTCTGTTATCACCCTTTATACGTTCTCCTTTTGGTGACCCTCAAAACTTTCCATTCACTAAAAAGCATTTTAATGGAGTGCTATCATGTATATTGGTCCCAAGATGGCTGCCAAAACTTCTTGGATGAAGTGCTGACAGCCAATCAGATCTCACGATGAGATGTGTGGTTAGGCTCCGCCCAGATATCTCTATTTATTTTTCCTTTAATATTTCGAAAACTACTAAACACATTTACACCATTTAAAGCAAAGAGTGCACTCTGGACCAAGAGCTAACTACCTACAAATTTGGTGTAATTCCGTTCACGAGTGCGTACTGTAGCTGTGACAAAAGTTTCCTATGGAAATTAACATGGAGAAAACACGTTTTGGGACCCTCCTTTTTTCTCGGCCCCTGCTTGATGAATGACCCCGAAACTTTCAAGACAGGAGCTGACTGGGGCGGGCCATTCGTTTTGAAAATTTCACAAAGATTTGTCAAATGGCACCAAAGATATTGGCAAAAGAAAAAAAGCTTTTTTAATAGAAACAAGGTCCTAACTATAACTACCTACTGGTGACCGCAGTAGGTAATATATATATATATATATATATATATATATATATATATATATAATATATAAAATCCAGCATAGCAAGCAACAAGGCAAGACCGGCCAATACATCAAACTCGGATCTGAGCTCAGCAATTGAGAGTGAGACCGAATTAGATCCCCGTGATCAGCAAGTAAAGCATATCCCATCTAAACTGTCGCTTGCAGAAGAACTGGATTTTTTATGCTTAGAGCGGAGACAGACGCTACGCCCAAGAAATCAGGCGAGCAAACAAGGAAAAACAGATCCACCAAGCGCCGGGAGAGGCGAAAAGCTCAACGAAGAAGAGCCAAAAAGACAAACATTGCGCAAATGGAAACGCAAGTAAATGCCCACCAGAACAATAATCGAACCATAATCAATCTGGCCAATGTGGACTTAAATAGAGCGGAGGAACAACTTTTGTCCCTTGGCCTAACATACTGCCTGGAGAGCACCTTCAAGTACGCCACAACACGAATGGACATCTTCAAAAGTGTGCGTAAGCTTAAATTGAAAAAATACCATCTGCTACACAACAAAACTACGGGCAGCACTCTGATTAGCCACTCTGATGAACCTTTACCAACGTCCCCCCGCTCAATCTCACAGCCTCTCATCTACCTATTTGGCAGGATCTACAAGATTTGATGGAAGAGAATACTACACCAACACAGGACAACAATGAAATCGAACCCACTGTTAGGGGTATGGAGCAGAGTACAGGTATTAGACCCTTCAAACCCCATTCAACTTTACACCCCATAACACCCAGGGATGCCATCGACATTTTCCATGAGCAAACAGTGGCTGGTATTAAACAACTGAACCACAGAGTTCAGCGAACCAAAAAAGACAAAACTAACAAACAAGAACTCCAATACCATCTTTTAATGACTAAACTAAGGAGCAACACACAGATTGTCATACGTAATTCGGATAAAGGTGGCAATTTAGTAATATGGGGCAAAGAGGATTATGTTGAAGAAGCGATGGGTCAGCTATCCGATAGGAATTGTTATCGCAAAAGTGATACACTATCTCTCAGAGCCACGTACAATGACTATTACACGAAGCTATTAGCGTGGAAAAGTGCAGGAATGATAACACTGCACGAATACAAGTTTCTGAGAAACGACAACCCGATGACACCCATTATCTACTTCATTCCGAAGATCCACAAAAACCCGTTGAAGCCCCCAGGACGACCCATAATATCGGCCCGCAATAGTCTACTTGAGAAGTCATCCCAGTATTTGGATTATTTCCTACAAGAACATGTGCAGCAACTCCGTTCCTACATCAGGGACCCTGGGGACTTCCTATCTAAGATACACGACTTTGGGTGGCAAGAGAACTTTTTGTTAATTACCTTAGATGTGACATCACTCTATACAAGTATTAATCACCAAGATGGACTGAGGGCACTTCAATTTTATTTGGAGAGAAGACCGCCCCAATGTATACAACACAGTAAGATGCTAGTTAGCATGGTTGAATTTTGTCTATATAACAATATCTTTATGTTTCAGAATGCTCTCTACCAACAACTACGAGGCGTAGCAATGGGGGCCAGCTTCTCCCCCAGCTATGCCTGTCTTCATATGGGATGGTGGGAGGAGCTGGTCCTACAAAAGGTACATGAGGTTTACTTTTACAACAACGTCAAACTTTGGCTGAGGTTTATAGATGACCTTTTCATAATATGGCAGGGGACCCTGTCAGAGGCTAAGAAATTCATTGAAGGTCTCAACATGAATGATTTAAATCTGCAATTCACAGCCACTATCAGTGCTGAAACAGTCAACTTCCTTGAAGTCCAGGTATATATTAAAGAGTGCAGGATAGAAACTAAATTGCATCGGAAGCTGACTGCCAGCAACTCTGTGTTGCACGCAACCAGCTCCCACCCACGTCATCTAATCCAGAGCATTCCGTATGGGGAAATGCTCAGGCTTAAAAGGATCTGTAGCAATGAGGACAATCTGAAGGCAGCACAGCTAGCTAGCAAAGCTAGGTTCTTAGCGAGAGGATACTCTATCAAATGTATCATGGCAGCCATAAAGAAGAGTAAGGCAGTAGCTAGAGAGGATCTACTCAAGAACACTAAAACCCCAGAAACAGAACCAGCAACCACCCAAATAAATACTGCGCGGGAGGAGGGAGGGGATGCCTTTAGAATCATTCTATATTATAGCAAGCAGGAAAAGGCCATTAAGAAAATCATTAGAAGGAACTGGCCGCTAGTCCTCAATGATCCGATTATAGGCCATTTGCTACCTAACAAATTGGCCATAACCTACAGCAGAGCACCCTCAATGAAAGACATCTTGGTCCAGAACAACCCGGGAAGCCAGACTGGGGGTACATGGCTAGCACAGTGTAAAGGATTTTTTAGATGCAATTTGTGCAAAGCCTGCCAACATGGCATCAACAAAACAGCATACAAGACACCTTTTGGTGATAAGGAACGAGTTATTAACAAAGTCCTAACCTGTAAGACAGATCACGTCATCTATGTGCTGGAGTGCCCTTGTGGCCTACGGTATGTGGGAAGTACCAAACTCCTGGGGCACAAGAGGGTACTCCAGCACATAAGGGCCATCAAGAATCAAGACGAATCTTATCCCGTGGCACGGCATTTCGCGGAAGCACATAATGCTGACCCGAAAGATTTGAAATATTACCTAATTGATGCCGTCCCTCCAAACAAAAGAGGAGGGAACCGGGAGAAAGCCCTCCAGAAACTATAGACACGATATATACTTGATCTAGATTCGAAACATCCAGGGGATCTCAATGCCACAGAAGATCTGTTTACATGTTTATAAATCATAAATTAAACAGTGGGCTCCGTAGATTAAAACAAAAAGGCGACCGGCCAACAAATGCAATTAAGCACATAAATTCACAAATTATTGAATCTAAGCAATAATCGAACCAAGCCGCCCCCTAACCCAATTCGCAGTTTTTATAAACTTCTTTTATCCTTTTTTCACTTTGGTGTAATTTGCACATGCACTTGAGAAACTTTATTAGCACTAGCACTTTATGTAGTCAGATAGTTTACAACCTGAATGTTTACATGTCTAAACAGACAAATGTATTTGCACTAGCACTTTGAATATACATGAAATCTAAATCAAGCAACCCAACTAATATTCGCAATTGAGAAGAAACATTATTTTTGCACTAGATGTATTTTACAAAGATTGTGTAAACAGAATTTTAATGAAATTGCGATATTAGAAACAATGAGTTTTAAATAGTACCATGAATGACAATGCATTTTAAAGGTGGTTGACAACTATTCATAGTCTACTAAGCTTGATGTGTTTTAAGGTATTTATACCTGGACGCCAACTAGAATGTAATTATTGTACCCTGTGACTTCAATTAATTGTGGGGACAACCAATCCGAAATTTAAATATTGGACAAACCTTGAACCAATTCTTGTAAATACAAAGTATGTTGTTTATATTTATGACTACTAAAGTACATGTTGCACCTGTCACTTTAAGAATTTCACGGAAAAAAATGGTAGAAAAAGTAGACCTCAAGCTGTGTAGCGCGTCATGTGATTAAGGCCCTTCAGGGTTGAATGCGTAATGGCTGCTGTTTGGTGGGCGGAAAAATAAAGTAAACTTTACCAGCACTAATTCTGTGGTCCGAGCTCCAGTCCTTGGGAGAATCAACGCAAGGTGGTTGGAGTGCATCTGATATATGTATATATATATATATGTATATATATATATATATATATATATATATATACTAAGACGCTGCTCTCATTGGTCAAATAACAGCATGCTGTGGACTCAGATTATTGCAAAAAGCGGTAATTTTATTTTCGGCTTGGCAACAACTCTACGAGTTTCAGAGCTTGCGCTCCTTGGTCACGAGTAACAATGTTGCACAGTTTAGTGATTTAAATAAACATGTGACCTTCATAATAGAGATAGCAGACAGACTCAGGCATTTACATCAAGTTACTTCACTCGATGAAAGATGGTTCAAAGAATCGTCACAATTCCAGTGCAATTAAGCACTACAAAATTCCCATATTTGCCTTGCATGACGAGTGTGAAATTAAATAAAATGTATGCAGCAATCTAGATCTAGGGGTGTGCGGGAGTCTTTGCGTTGAATAAAGTTTTGAATCAACTTTACTCCCTTTGCCAAACGGCAACAAGTGTACATTATACGGTGAGGTAGCCAATAGAGTTATAATACAATACACATTGTATTTTATTTCACGCTATGTCCAGCAGTGAAACGGACCCCTAGAAATATTCAAAACCTCCCAAGTGGGATATTATGTACATGTGTACTGAATCAAAAATTGTTGCCTAAGCACTTAACAATTGACCAGATCTCAAATTAATGGGTCAGTGCTCGTACACCCCAGTGGGCATAGAGTCCGTCAATCGATAACTACTGCAACGTGCGGTTCAGTCACATTCAGCCCCAGTGGGAATAGCCGGCTCTAATTTTTCAAAGGAACAAATTTTACAAGTTCCCCTCATGGGAGACAGATATTAATAGCTCCAATGCCTTCCACTCGTCAATGCATATTTCATGATGTCTGCAAAAAAACATAAAGACATAAACATTAATGGTCAATTCAAACGTATTACTCCATACAACAAGTGAATAAAGCGACCCTTGACCTTGCCAGGTAGGTCGCTCCCCCGCCACACAGCTCCGCCTGTGGTGTCCTGCCCGCTGCTGCTGCTGGTAAGCTCGCCCCTCTGCTTGTGGCCTCGGTGCCCGTTTTCCTTCTGTTCCCCTCGCTGCCCCCATTGAACTGTGTCCTTTTTCCTTCTGTTTCCCCTCGCTGCCCCCATTTTCCCTGTGTCCATTTTCCTTCTGTTTCCCCTCGCTGCCCCCATTGAACAGTGTCCTTTTTTCCTTCTGTACCCCTCGCTGCCCCCATTGAACTGTGTCCTTTTTTCCTTCTGTTTCCCCTCGCTGCCCCCATTGAACTGTGTCCTTTTTCCTTCTGTTTCCCCTCGCTGCCCCCATTTTCCCTGTGTCCATTTTCCTTCTGTACCCCTCGCTGCCCCCATTGAACTGTGTCCTTTTTTCCTTCTGTTTCCCCTCGCTGCCCCCATTTTCCCTGTGTCCATTTTCCTTCTGTACCCCTCGCTGCCCCCATTGAACTGTGTCCTTTTTTCCTTCTGTTTCCCTCGCTGCCCCCATTTTCCCTGTGTCCATTTTCCTTCTGTACCCCTCGCTGCCCCCATTGAACTGTGTCCTTTTTTCCTTCTGTTTCCCCTCGCTGCCCCCATTTTCCCTGTGTCCATTTTCCTTCTGTACCCCTCGCTGCCCCCATTGAACTGTGTCCTTTTTTCCTTTTGTTTCCCCTCGCTGCCCCCATTTTCCCTGTGTCCATTTTCCTTCTGTACCCCTCGCTGCCTCTCTCCACTCCCGCCGCTGCGTCCCCTGCACCCCCGCCCTCCTGACTGCCCATTCGCTGCCCCTGCCTCCCGCCTCCCAGCTGCTCCTCCCTCCCACCTCCCCATATATGGCGGCCGCTGCGCGGTGAGGAGAGCGACCCTTGACCTTGCCAGGTAGGTCGCTCCCCCGCCACACAGCTCCGCCTGTGGTGTCCTGCCCGCTGCTGCTGCTGGTAAGCTCGCCCCTCTGCTTGTGGCCTCGGTGCCCGTTTTCCTTCTGTTCCCCTCGCTGCCCCCATTGAACTGTGTCCTTTTTCCTTCTGTTTCCCCTCGCTGCCCCCATTTTCCTTGTGTCCATTTTCCTTCTGTTTCCCCTCGCTTCCCCCATTGAACTGTGTCCTTTTTTCCTTCTGTACCCCTCGCTGCCCCCATTGAACTGTGTCCTTTTTTCCTTCTGTTTCCCCTCGCTGCCCCCATTGAACTGTGTCCTTTTTTCCTTCTGTTTCCCCTCGCTGCCCCCATTTTCCCTGTGTCCATTTTCCTTCTGTACCCCTCGCTGCCCCCATTGAACTGTGTCCTTTTTTCCTTCTGTTTCCCCTCGCTGCCCCCATTTTCCCTGTGTCCATTTTCCTTCTGTACCCCTCGCTGCCCCATTGAACTGTGTCCTTTTTCCTTCTGTTTCCCCTCGCTGCCCCCATTTTCCCTGTGTCCATTTTCCTTCTGTACCCCTCGCTGCCCCCATTGAACTGTGTCCTTTTTTCCTTCTGTTTCCCTCGCTGCCCCCATTTTCCCTGTGTCCATTTTCCTTCTGTACCCCTCGCTGCCCCCATTGAACTGTGTCCTTTTTTCCTTCTGTTTCCCCTCGCTGCCCCCATTTTCCCTGTGTCCATTTTCCTTCTGTACCCTCGCTGCCCCCATTGAATTGTGTCCTTTTTTCCTTCTGTTTCCCCTCGCTGCCCCATTTTCCCTGTGTCCATTTTCCTTCTGTACCCCTCGCTGCCTCTCTCCACTCCCGCCGCTGCGTCCCCTGCGGCCCCGCCCCCCTGACTGCCCATTCGCTGCCCCTGCCTCCCGCCTCCCAGCTGCTCCTCCCTCCCACCTCCCCATATATGGCGGCCGCTGCGCGGTGAGGAGAGCGACCCTTGACCTTGCCAGGTAGGTCGCTCCCCCGCCACACAGCTCCGCCTGTGGTGTCCTGCCCGCTGCTGCTGCTGGTAAGCTCGCCCCTCTGCTTGTGGCCTCGGTGCCCATTTTCCTTCTGTTCCCCTCGCTGCCCCCATTGAACTGTGTCCTTTTTCCTTCTGTTTCCCCTCGCTGCCCCCATTTTCCCTGTGTCCATTTTCCTTCGGTTTCCCCTCGCTGCCCCCATTGAACTGTGTCCTTTTTTCCTTCTGTACCCCTCGCTGCCCCCATTGAACTGTGTCCTTTTTTCCTTCTGTTTCCCCTCGCTGCCCCCATGTTCCGTGTGTCCATTTTCCTTCTGTACCCCTCGCTGCCCCCATTGAACTGTGTCCTTTTTTCCTTCTGTTTCCCCTCGCTGCCCCCATTTTCCCTGTGTCCATTTTCCTTCTGTACCCCTCGCTGCCCCCATTGAACTGTGTCCTTTTTTCCTTCTGTTTCCCCTCGCTGCCCCCATTTTCCCTGTGTCCATTTTCCTTCTGTACCCCTCGCTGCCTCTCTCCACTCCCGCCGCTACGTCCCCTGGGGCCCCGCCCCCCTGACTGCCCATTCGCTGCCCCTGCCTCCCGCCTCCCAGCTGCTCCTCCCTCCCACCTCCCCATATATGGCGTCCGCTGTGCGGCCGCGCAGCTGGCGCGCCGAAGGCGCGCCTAAGGCAAGCTTGTCTGCGCCCGTCCGCGCCTGGACCGCGCCCAGCGCCAGAACCCCTGGGCCGTGCGCCCCCCGCACCAGCCTCGAGGAACGACGCCGATACGATGCCACCACACTCCACGCTCTCAACTCCGGACGGACGCACAACTGCTTCAAGGCCGCCCCGAAACGCACCCATGGTCCCTTCACCTGCCGGAACTGCAGCTACACCAGCCTCAGAGCCACCGAAGCGCCCGCCAAGAAGGACCTCAACCACCTCCGATGCATCCTACTGAACACCCGCTCCGCACGCAAACACGCCGCCGAGCTCTGGGACCTGCTCGACACATCATCACCAGACGTCGCCTTCCTGACAGAGACCTGGATGAACGACTCCTCCGCCCCGACATCGCCATAGCCATCCCAGACGGCTATAAGATCACCCGCAGAGACCGCGTCAACGCAGTAGGAGGAGGAATCGCCATCGTCCACAAGAACACCATCAGGGCCTCGACCAGCACCGACGACACTCTCAGCACCGCCGAACACATGCACTTCCAGATCCACACGGACCCCAACACCACCCTTAGAGGCACCCTTGTCTACAGACCCCTGGGCCCCGACCCCAGTTCAGCGACTCCATCGCCGACTTCATCAGCACGCACGCCCTGACCTCTACCGACTACATCCTCCTCGGAGACCTGAACTTTCACCTGGAGAACAACAACGACAGCAACTCCACCACCCTGATCGACAACCTCGCCAACCTCGGTCTGAGCCAGCTCGTCACAACACCGACCCATTCCGCCGGCCACACGCTTGACCCCATCTTCTCCTCAAGCTCCCACGTCTCCTTCAGCCACACCACGGAACTCCTCTGGACCGACCACCGCTGCATCCATGTCACCTTCCAGAAACCCACCACACACCACCGCACCCAACAGATCCCATGCCGCTGCTGGAGCAAAGTCACCGAAGACCAACTATGGGCAACCCTCGCTCTCAGCCCTCCCTCCGACCCATCCAACACCGACGACGCTGCCTGCAACCTCAGACGATGGATGGACGACTGTGCCAACACCCTCGCCCCGCTGAAAAAACTCATCTACAGTGACACCACCAAAAGAGCCAGCTGGTTCACCTCGGAACTCCTAGCTTCCAAGCGTACCTGCCGGAAACTAGAGAAGAAATGGCACAGTGATAAGACACCGGACAGCCACGCAGCCCACAAAGACGCCATCCGTAACCACTCACCACCTCATCAAGTCCGCCAAGAGAATCTCCTTCAAAGACCGCCTCGACAACAACGCACACAACAGCAAGGAGCTTTTCAACATCGTGAAGGAACTCTCCAACCCCAGCTCCAACACCAACGACATCCCGCCGTCGCAACCCCTGTGCGATTCCCTCGCCACCTTCTTCCACCGCAAGATCGCCGACATCCACGACAGCTTCGACACCCAGACAGCCCCAACTAAGATCGATGCACCAGACCCGCCGCACACCATCGACCACGACCCCCTGCCAGCCTGGGCCAGCGTGAACATCGAGGACACCATCAAGACCATGAGCACAATACACTCCGGCTCCCCGTCAGACCCTTTCCCGCACCACATCTTCAACAAAGCCAGCAGCTCCATCGCACCCCACCTGTGCAACATCATCAATCTCTCCTTCGAGACCGCGACCTTCCCAGAGAGCTGGAAACACGCAGAGGTCAACGCCCTACTCAAAAACCCAAGGCGGACCCGAGAGACCTCAAGAACTTCCGGCCCATCTCCCTGCTTCCGTTCCCAGCCAAGGTCATCGAGAAGATCGTCAACAAACAGCTAACCCGATACCTCGAAGAAAACAGCATTCTGGACCCATCCCAATCGGGGTTCCGCAGCAACCACAGCACTGAGACTGCCCTCATCACCGCCGCCGACGACATCAGGATCCTGCTGGACAACGGTGAGACCGCAGCCCTCATCCTGCTGGACCTCTCCGCCGCCTTCGACGCTGTCTGCCACCGCACCCTACGCGCACGCCTCCACGACGCAGGGATCCGAGACAAGGCCCTGGAATGGGCCACCTCCTTCCTCGCCGGCAGAACCCAGAGAGTCCGCCTCCCACCATTCCGATCCGAAGCCTCCGAGATCATCTGCGGCATACCCCAGGGATCGTCCCTCAGCCCAACACTGTTCAACATCTACATGGCCCCGCTCGCACGCATCGCCAGACAGCACGACCTCAACATAATCTCCTACGCCGACGACACTCAACTGATCCTCTCCCTCACCAAGGACCCCTCGCCGCCAAATCCAACCTCCATGAAGGAATGAAGGCCGTCGCCGATTGGATGAAGATCAGCCGACTAAAACTGAACACGGAGAAGACAGAGGTCCTCATCCTCGGCTCCAACCCCTCAGCCTGGGACGACTCCTGGTGGCCAACGACGCTGGGAGCAGCCCCGACACCCACCGACCACGCACGCAACCTGGGAGTCATCCTCGACTCAACGCTCTCCATGGCCAAGCAAGTCAACGCAGTCTCATCCTCCTGCTTCAACACCCTCCGCATGCTTCGCAAGATCTACAGGTGGATCCCGACAGACACAAGAAGAACAGTCACCCAGGCCCTCGTCAGTAGCAGACTTAACTATGGGAACGCCCTCTACGCGGGAGCCCCGGCCAAGCTCATCAAGCGACTGCAACGCATACAAAACGCCTCCGCACGCCTGATCCTCGATGTACCACGCCACAGCCACATCACCCCCACCTGAGGAACCTGCACTGGCTCCCCGTCGACAGGAGAATCTCCTTCAAACTCCTCATCCACGCACACAAGGCACTCCACAAGACTGGCCCAGCCTACCACAACAGACGACTCCTCTTCTACGTCCCCAACCGCCAACTCCGCTCCGCCGACCTCTCCTCGCCACCGTCCCTCGCATTCGAAGAACTACCACCGGTGGCAGATCCTTCTCCCACCTCGCCGCCAAGACCTGGAACACCCTTCCACTAAGCCTACGACAGACCCAAGACCTGCTGACCTTCAGGAGGCTACTCAAGACCTGGTTGTTCGACCAGTAGCAGCACCCCCCCTTTTTTTTTTCTCCCCAGCGCCTTGAGACCCTCGCGGGTAAGTAGCGCGCTTTACAAATTCTGTGATTGATTGATTGATTGAATAAAGAAAACTATGTGAGATAAAGATATATATACAAAGAAGTAGTGACAGTTCGTGTTACAGAGATTCTAAAAACAACTTAATGTGTTCGACACATTTTTAACATCAATTGTTGAGTGCTTAGGCGACAATCTTTTATTCAGTACACATGTACATAATTCCCACTTGGGAAGTTTTGAATATTTCTAGGGGTCCGTTTCACTGCTGGACGTAGCGTGAAATAAAATACAATGTGTATTGTACTATAACTCTATTGGCTACCTCACCGTATAATGTACACTTGTTGCCATTTGGCAAAGGGAGTAAAGTTGATTAAAAACTTTATTCAACGCAAAGACTTCCGCACACCCCTAGATCTAGATTGCTGCATACATTTTATTTAATTTCACACTCGTCATGCGGGGCAAATATGGGAATTTTGTAGTGCTTAACTGCACTGGAATTGTGACGATTCTCTGAACCATGTTTCATCGAGTGAAGTAAATGCCTGAGTCTGTCTGCTATGTCTATTATGAAGGTCACATGTTTATTTAAATCACTAAACTGTGCAACATTGTTACTCGTGACCAAGGAGCGCAGGCTCTGAAATGCGTAGAGTTGTTGCAGAGCCGAAAATAAAATTACCGCTTTTTGCAATAATCTGAGTCCACGGCATACTGTTATTTGACAAAGGAGAGCAGCGTCTTGGTTTATGTATTGGGACCCGCCACCCCGCATTGAAACGCCGTTGCTTGCGGCTCGGGTAAGGCGATTGCGCTTTGCTTTGATGTGGGATATATATGTATATGTGTGTGTGTGTGTGTGTATGATGTATGCATATGTATCAGTTACATATATTCAAATAACAGATTTAAATGGAAGGACACATTCCAATACTGCTCTGTCTCTTTGGACTTTATTCAGTATAGCAGCATGAAGGCCTCATCAATGCATTTTAGCCCCAACTAGGCCTTCATATAGATAAGTGTTCACAAACAGAGGAACAAAGTGGGCATATATTAGGGGTAGGTACACAAATGGTTGATGGGCATTGAAAAAACACTATACATAGATATGTTTATATACGCATCAACAAACAAAGTGCTGCTATTTTCAGTGCCTATTTTGTGCAATACCCCAACTATGGGTGTGCAAAATTCATAAAATGTGCTTTTGCGTAATTATGCAAAATTTCTGAAAAATTCCCCAAAATTACACGCCATCATGCAAAATGCAAACCCATTAGATAGTGCTATATTTTAGCGTGAAATGCTTGCTTGCATCAATTTTTGACTCAAGGACATATTTTACAGTAAAATAAATAGCATGACAAAACAGGGATGGCTCGAGCAAAGCCGCTAACGTTCTGACTGTTCGCGTTATTCCTGTGCACTTGCAGTATAATTTTTATAGGGAACAACACATAATTAAACACAGTGTTGGTGTAATATCGGGAATTATGGTTAAAAAGTTTAACACAAAATTCCTAAAAATTATACAAATCATGCCAGGCCCAACACAAACTTGTGTTGAATAAAAGACTGAAAAGAACAAATAACTTGGAGCTTTCAGTTAGTTCCAGAGTTTCTACGAGTCCATTAAGTTCATTGCTTTTTAGAGTGTTTTCATACTGATAAGCAATATCATTGCCTGAACAGACTGAAATGTTAAATAAAGTGTTGAATATTAGGTATCGATTGCTTCTACAGCATCTCATCTTTTCATCAGATTTCCTTAATCTCAAACAAAGTAAGAAAGCATGAACAACATACTGGTGTTTCATGTGTATAATCTGAATATCCTTAACACAAGGGAGTTGATACTCTTCGTTACATTCATTTAATCACATCTCAAACTATATTCTTATACTATATAGTAATGTTTGCAGAAATATCAGCCTTATGCCCTTATTGGTATACAAGTATCTCCCATGTGTACACAGTCATTATTATTTGCCTTCTTTTATTTACTCATATCAAGTTCATTCTACAAATCATATTGTTTTCATTGCAAAAATCGATCAAATTCTTCGGTTAATCCATTGCTACCTACAATTATGGCAACGCAAAATGAAAGCATTCAGTATTTTATTGAATTACAATTATTGAGTGATATAGTTTTCTTAGGAGGCTGAATGTAGTTTATTTAACATAAAGGTATCCATGAATCCTCATCAGTATTGTGCCCCTGAGGCATGAGGCCTTTTACATCAAATATCATATACAGATAAATGTTCTTAATTCAGCCTTTCAATATCTTTCTCCTACATCTGTTGTCATCTGATCAATTACAAAGAGCTTAAACACATTTTCATTTCCCATATGCTTTCATGGAAAGGCCTGGCTACATGAAACATGGGGGTCAGCCTTTTTAATGGATCTCAAGTATTAAGACATCTGTTTGTTTAGCTCCAAAGATGGTACATACATGTACCATATAACTGGGGACATGAACATGGATGTCCTAATTGCCATTATCGCCCACATTATCACCCACACATGGCTGCCCAAGTTCAATTAAAGCTAAGTGGATGGGAAAAGAGAGCCAAAAGGCCTCTGTGAGCAAACCTGGCATGCCATTGCATCTCAGATACACCCCTACCCCTTCAACACAGCATCACCCTGCATATATTGTCTGCCATCAAACACCTGTGGAAGAACTCAACCTCAATACCCAACACATGTTGCTGCAGTGCGATTGCAGTGATTAGTTGACTCAGCTCATTCAGCAGCAGTCACTCCTGTTGAAGGCCAGCACCAACAGCCAATGCAGTACAAGGGGGCACCACTGTCTGATTGCCTCAGCCTCTCAACCAGCTTGGTGAATACTGCAACTATATAACTTTAGATGGATGTTATAGCCCAGAGGCAAGGGTGATTGGGGTAGGATATATGTTGCAATATTTAGTGACAAAGTATCATCTTACAACAATTTCAAGAGCAGGACATTGTTGACAACTGTATTGTCAAAGTATGCATTTATATAGGTAAGAGTAGTTTCAGTATTCATAGCTCCCGATCTTGAAAATATATTTATTTATATATTGCTATGATACATAGATGTGGAGTTAAGAGTAAATCTAAAGATACCTATATACACTTACCTTGTTACCTTGACGATATATTGTTAGTCGATATCCTACAGTGGATATTGTTAGAAGACAGTATCAAAGCAGTAGTATTGTGGTAAAACATTGTGGGGGTGCCAGTCATGCATCTGCATGAAAATATATTTCCTGCCCATGAGGCTGGTGTGGTGGGCTTCAGCAAGGGGTAGTATGTTGCATGTACCTGCTTCTATTGCAGGCAACAAGGATAGCCCTTTAGGGCATTTTCCCAGAGAGAAGACCCCACCAAAGTATGACGTGCATGCTCCTTGCCAGCGGCAACAAACACCTTTGCCAGGAGCAGCTTTAAACCAGCCTGGCTTCCTTCCGCATAGTGTGTCCCTTCCCCCAAATGTCCTGCCAGTTGATGAGCAAAGCCCGCTAAAGTTCCTTACTCTCCCTTGCATCTATATCCAGATGTGGACTTCCCTTCACCCAAAGGCCTTATATGAATGTGTCACCCCTATGTGGCCACTGCTATTTGATCACCACAAAAGCAGGAAGAGGCTTGAAGACCTGGATCTACACCAAACCACGCATATAACTTCTTCGGAATATGCAAGCCTGCCAACATGGACCTCAACATTACCCCTGCCCCTGCCTTTTATTGATCAGAATGAAGGGGGCAAATCTTCAAATCTCACTATGAGGCAGTACTCTACTGGTGCACCATGGCCTTAGAGATACAAGGGGAGGGGGTCTACCACCCTCAACCAATGCAGGAATATTTATTTTGGTTTCAATACCTTACTCTTGGAGATGTCAAAATGTACTTATAACAATGTCCATCCAACCTGCTTCTGGCAAATAAGAACACGTTTGTGTGGATGCAGTGAGATGTGATGACTCCAGCGACTTCTTGCTGAGGAGTCCATGTCCATATTTCCACCAATATATTGACTTGGTGGTGATACTGATATGCTAGAATATTGAGTCATTTACGCTCTTTAGCTTCCCTATTAGACTATTTCTTCTCTAGAATATAGAAGCTAAGACAGGAATGAGCAAGTTCGATATTGACACAAATCAACCAGTTCAAACTGAACATACTAATACCTTTATTACAATCAACACATAATCAGACCCAATGCTACTGTCCAATATGAAATATTGATTTTCTGGACAACCTATTGGAACAGAGGCCAACATGCAAAAAATCAAATATGTGATCCAACGAGAACTACTATGCAATGCTAACAATGTTTCAGTCCAATATAACAGCCACAAAAGATATATGAGAACAACTATGGGTAAGTCTGTGATTTGAGTAACTTGGCATTACAGTGTTTCTTTGCTTGTGTGTTGCGTGTGTTCACATAGATCAAACTGCAGACTCATTTATCATTGAAGGTCAGCAGTAAGCTCATTTCCATCACAGACAATACACTTGATTAGAATGGGTTATGCAGTCACATCATTAGTGACATATGTTTTTCATTATCAGAGCTACTTTACGATACGTGCAAGTTGATGTTTGATATTGAGGACTACTAAATAGAAGAACAGACAAGCAAATCACATCTGGTGAACAGACTGCAAAAGAACACAGGAGTCCAATAAATGTCTAATCGCAACAGCCGTTCAGATATCTAGGCTTAGATGACATCCAATTTTGTTTCACTAAATAATATAAAACAGAAACACATGGGCTAGAGCTTTTAAGTGCAAACACAAGACTGTTGTCTTATTGAACTAAAATTAGGCTGTAATCCAAAATCTTTAAAAGATTTCAGGATCTTGGTAATAATGCTTGTAAAGTGGTGACAAATAATATGTATGCTTCCCAAAACACTTGGTTATTATGTTCAGTTCATTTAAAAATATTTGTATTCAATACTGCCATTTTTAGTGGCCATGAAAACCGCTCAGTAGCTCACTTTAAACAACAAGTGCAAAAGTCTGTCCTGAGGAAGGCCCATCTAATAAATATAGGACCAAAACACATCAAACAAAAGAATGCAACACTAATAGAAATTCTAATAAACAATGCCATAACAGACAGGATTGCTTTTGTGCAGGAAGTGGCACCTTCCTGCACAAAAACAATCCTCTGAGGCATTTTCCTCTTTCTATGTGTGCTGCATAATGCATAACTCTAGATTTATCAAGCCATGCAGGGCCAGGCAAGTTGGCCGTGCATGGCTTGATAAATCTTACTGAGTAGTTGCATCACCCTTGCACCCCTTTGTGTGGTGCAAGGGTGACGCAACTGCATGATAAATATGCCCTCCATTTGCGATTTACGGAAGTGGTTTGTATTTGTTAGTTTGACTTACACATAAAAATGGCTTTGTAAATTGACCCTAATATGCTTCTCTATTCTTTGGCTCATTGAAATATACTGATTTTTTCCAGTTGTTTTTTCCTTCATATCTTTAAAGCTAGTGGTGGATGTCCTGTTGCTTTAAAGTGAGGCATAAACCATATATCTGTCTACACAGCAGTTAAACTTTGTTTTTCAACAAACTCACTCTGGCTGCCAATCTATCTGACATCAGGGACAGAAATCCCATCTCTTGCAACAATTTATATCAATGCGATGTACGGGTAATGGTCATCTGACTTTCTCCTATTGTTCCCAGCTCACATGGATGTGTTCATCTCCGTCACACTTGCTAATGCAATGTCCTGTGCAAGGAAACGCTCCAATAATATCACACCCACCATGAGATGGATGCTAATGGAGCTCCTCTTAGTTGACCAATAGGTAGCCAGTTGATTTTTATGTCAGCTTTCTCTGACAGTAGCCAAAGCTCACCCTTGCTGCAGCCATAAACACCTCTTCTTATGCAAAATAATAAGCTGCCACATTAAAGTTGTTGTAGTTGCGGTCAATGTAATGTAATGGCCACCATTGCTGTTCTAGCACTGAAATGAGGTCTCTGAATCCCTGACCAAGCACATCCTTCTTTCATTATTTTCAAAGTCCTTGTAAAGGTCCTGGTGCGATATTAGTGTGCAATTTCAGTACTTCCATTGTGCAATAGCAGTCCCACTTCATTCCACTTTTAGATTCAATCTAAGGTTGTCAATTGAATAAGACGCAGTCAGATTTTGGATGGTCATAAAAACTGATCTAACAAAAATCACAGAAGATTTTTAAAACATCAATAATTAGAACCCCGATGTGAAAATTTTGAAAATCCAAAAATGTAAATAACCAAAACAACAAGTGCAAATGCACAATTCTTTCTATCCATGGAAAAAATGCTCTGTTTAGCATCCGCAGATATTTGCCAGTGGCATTAGATTTTGCAAGCGTTAGAGTCATTTGAATTTGTAGGTGTTAACTGGAGCTTTACCAGCAGCTGAATAAGATCGCACAGCATAACATAGCATAGCATATCATAGCATAACAACTAAGGGTGGGCGGCAAATTCCGTTCCGCTCGCGGAACTTGCGAAATTTCGGCATTTCCGCGTTCCGCGCGGAACGCGGAAATGTCGAAACTTCCGCGATCCGCGGCGGAACGGAATTCGGGGGCATGGAAGCACTTACAGATATAAATAAAGCAGGTGCCCGAGTTGAAGCTCAAATTCTGTAACGCATTAATCAGCACAAAAAATTAGTGAGCAAGGTTGAGGCTAAGCAGGAGTGCTTTCTGCCCAGATCTACCGTCAAACATTAGCTGTAATCCCTGATGGAGGTCTTTGCATCTTCTGCTCAGATCGTGCTCTGACCCTTTATAAACAAGATGCATGTGAACTCGCATGGAACCCCGCCTGTGTACCAAGACATCCCAATATAGCGTGTAAGGGTTGAGCGAGGCTGGCCTCCGCTTTTAGTCTGCTGGGCAGCTCTGTCAGCAGCACATGAGTGGTAGGGGATGTTCACAATCTGCCCTCTTTTTTTGGGGGGGGGTGATCAATGCAGGCTCCCGCTTCAGCTCTTTCCCCGCAAGCCTCCATGTAGTGCTACTGCCGCCGCCGTGTGCGCCAGCGGCACGCAATCCAGATCAGGCCCAGAGTCCCAGCCGCCCCGATCTCCGCAATCAGCGGGCGCAGTCTGTGGGGGAGCCGTCCAGTGCGGTCAACACGGCGAGCCCTGCAGGCCGATATGCAGGCTGCCCACTGTGGTGCAGTGTGTATAGTGTTAAATTTGGGCGCAGCGTTTACATGCGCCAGTCCCTTTAGCGGCAGCAGGACCGTGACACCAGTCCCCCAGGCCCAAATCGACGAGCAGAGTCCCGCAGCTAGTGACGAGCGCTCACTCACCGGCCCGCAGCGCCAGGACCCCCAGGGAGCCGCGAGAGCCCCGACAGTCTTCAACACGATGCGGCTAGAGGCAGCAGACTCACCGGAGCGTCCCCGCAGCAGCTCCCGGCGGCGACAGATTTTGAGCTAGCGCAGCGGCCGGTGTCAGGTAGGTTCTCAACTTCTCACAGGTTCAGAGCTCAGTCCGCAGGAGTTCAGTCTCATCCGCTCAGCACCCGGGGGCTGCCATTTTGCTGCAGTGTAGGAAAGGCATTATACATTTACCCAACGAGGTAGCCCTTACTGATTAGCCAGTAGAAAGTACTCCAGTTGAGTAGAGGTATTGCACAAAACGGTGGCATCTTCGTGGATAAATATGCAGGGCAGGATTAATTCTGGGACGATGCTCGTCTGCCCCTGAGAGTGACCCTGCATAGATTACAAGTTGTAATCTATGCAGGGTCACTCTCAGGGGCAGAGGAGCATCGTCCCAGAATGAACAACACAGGCGCAGCAAAATCTCCGCGAGCACACGAAATTCCGCGTGCTCGCGGAGATTTCTTGCCGTTTCGCGGAATTTTGCGGAAGGCATCTCCGCAAATTCCGCCCACCCCTAACAACACACAACTTGTCATGTCATAGCATAATATAGCAACAAAGGAAATTCATGCAAGCGGGTATGAATCCTAGTAATGTATTGTGCAATATTAATGTGGTTGTCTGCCTGCAGTACACATTGTTTTTCTGTTTTCAGTTAATCTTCTCAATAAAATTCTCAATAAAATGCAAACACATAACTAAATAAAATTTCTGTTTGAAGAGACAGATGAGAAAGCTGATGTACAGTGATGCGTTTAAGCCACAAAGTGAATTTCTTAGAGAAGGGTTTGCCTCAAGCTAGTATTTGCCCATTTATAAATTAAAGGTACAAGTTACAGTTTAGCATATAGTGGAGGGATGTAGAGTGGAGTGGCGTAGAGTGGAGTGGTGTACAGTAGAAGAGCATACAGTGGAGTGGCGAGCAGTGGAGTGACGAGAATGGGGTGTGGTAGAGTGTAATAGCATATGGTGTATTAGCATAGAGTGCAGTGGCGTAGAGTGAAGTAGTGTACAGTACAGTGAGGTACACTGTAGTGGAATACAGTAGAATAGTGTGGAGTGGAGTGTCATACAGTGGAGTGGCATAAAGTGGAATGGCGTATAGTAGAGTAGCGAATCAATGCACATAAATAGGGGACCCCTGCAACAATGAAGAGTTCCTGAGGCAGGGAAAAGAAACAACTATAGTGTAAATCCTCAGGCAACCACTCTCTTCCCTTACTGACACATTATTTCATAATAAACAGAGCTTAAGACCACATACATATAGAAACATATAAAAATTATTTTATTATCAATACAATACAAAAACATGCTATATACATAAATATACATAGAGTACAGCTCTAAAACACTACAAACCAATCATCCACATCTATCATGCCCCATACACATTCATAAAATCCACTCAATAATCCAACAATAAAATTTCAGTTCATTTATAAGTCAATGTCTTCTTAATATACAGATCCTGATAGATACAGAAGGTAACCACTAAAACATATAATTACTTATTGATATATAAAACAAGATGTGGCACATAACAAGGAATCCAGAGACCAAATATCATATGTAGTTGATAAATGTACAATGGCTGGAGTGCACAATGCACTCAAGAGATCTCTCTACGTGCGTTTCAGCACACAAGCCTTCATTATGAGAGCCATGCTTCGCTGATTAGAAAAATACCTGCTTCCTGCTCACAGGAGTATCTACATAACATGGTTGATGCAGCGAGACTGACACGAATATGGCAATTGCCTATCCTCAGATAATTATGTTAGGGTGTCCCTGTAGCGGATCATTAAAATAATATCTGGCATTGGGGTTACATGCCGTGCAAAACTTGAAATGAATTGCAGGTAGGTCGAAAAAAGTTGCTGTAGTGCATGATCCTTCCGTGTGTATTTCAACCCTTAAAGGGTCTTTGGTACTTGTTGGCATGCCTAGGTACAGATATGGAATACTTCCATGTATGGTTCAGCCCTGGATAAATCTTGGATACTTGTCATCATGCCTAAGTTTGAATGTGAAATCACTGGGAAGAGGCCCGTATGATGCAGCCAAGTCCTCCACATGATCCAAGGATGATAGATGGGACCTGGGGGGTAGAGTCCCCGGGACTGTAATCTGCTCAGCGAGTGGGGCCTCACACAAGTCTCCCTCCCCAAATATTGATATTTATTGACCCCCGGGACATGGCCCACACAGGGTTCATAATATTTTTTAGAAAAATGGCCACCATCATTTTGTTTTTCGCTTTTCCGTGAACCCGTGGGAACACCACGAGATCGCAGCAAAAAAACCTATTTTTTTTATTTTGGTCTGCAGGGGCTAAGGGGTAGGGCATTCCTACCCTGCACCTTGTATCTTTTTTTCACTCATTTTCAGATCAGGGGATAATCTCTGCAGAGTCCTGTAATGGCTGGCTCAACATTTTCTTTAATGTTTCGGCCAGCCGATCAGAGTGCTCACTCCCATGGGAGAGAGATGGCCCAAGGGGAACAAACCCTCAGCCAATCAGAATGCTCTATTTTTTAAAGTTGAGCTTGTAGGACTCTTGTGAGAGTCCCTCAAAACCAACCGTCCAGATATGCAAAACATTTTGTACCGTAACTTCTCAAAAAGCACACTTTTTGGAACAAGATCTAACTTACTGACAAATTTGGTATAATTCTATTCAGAAGTTTTTGTGGTATCGAGTTCCAAAAAAGTCTATGGGGATTTTGCATTTTGGGACCCCCCTTTTCTTGGTCCCCGCTTGACGGCTCACCCTGAAACTTTCCATGAAGAATCTACTCAATAAAAGAGCACTCTCTTGGAAAGGTTCATGACTATTCAACAAACAGTAATTAGCAAACCAAAAAAGACATTTCCCATGGAAACACAGGCCTAACTATAAGTACCTTGTGGCAAATATATATATGTATATATGTGTGTATATATACATATAGATCATCCATATACACAGAGAGAGAGAGAGAGAGAGAGAGAGATAGCGATTTATAGACTGACAGATGGATAGATAGATAGATAGATAGATAGATAGATAGATAGATAGATAGATTTATCTTACACACAATTATAGTACCTCTGCAGTTTTGGTTAAGTCAGAGTTTCCATTAAAAAAGGCATTTTTCACACGATAATTACTTTGGTGCTATTTAACTAATTTCCATAAAACATTTTAAAAAGATCAAAAAAGGCACAGGATCCTAAAAGTAATAGTTCCCATTTTATCACCCATATGATTTTTGCTCTCCTCTGCAAAAAACTGACAGCAGAATTACACCAAACTTCACTATAAAAGTAGGACTTTACTCGAGGAGGTGCCTTTGCATAGTTTGGTGAAAATCGGTTTAGCTATTTTTGAGAAATTAGCATTTAAAAAGTGTTTTAGGTGAGAATGAGGTACCCTTAATGCACAGATCCTCTGCGAGTCCATGAATCCAGAGGATTTGTGAATGCAATGCAAAAACATAAAGGCACCCCATTGGTCTAGGGAGAGCTTTCTCCTATCTTCTGTTGCAGATTTTTGAATCTGGCTAAGGATTAGTGAATTCGCTGTAGTCTAATTGGCTACCTGCCACAGAAGGATTTCTGTTGCACCTGCCATTGCCCTACTTGATGCACTGAGCGACATGTTGGGGGAAAAAAAAAAAAGACCTACCCTAACTTCCAGACACATGTGGAAGGATGTTGCATAAGGACCACCATGGCATTAACATCAGTATTAGGGAAAAAAAAGGCATACCCTAACTTCCAGACACATGTGGAAGGATGTTGCATAAGGACCACCATGGCATTAACATCAGTATTAGGAAAAAAAAATTATTTTATCACCACGTTCACAAATACTGTTAATAATTTGTGAATCCTAGACCGTCCTTGGGTCCTGTAGGCTTTTCTAGGGAGCACAACAGGTGCTGACTGCAGGGCCCAGTGTACAGCCAGGACCTGAGACCAACCCTCCACAGGTGGCCAACCCTTATTACACACAACCTTTTGCCAGCTTGAGCAAGGATTGGCTTCCAGGGCTGGCTTTTGGCAAGGCCTTGCCAATAACCCTGCACAGACAACTAACTCCCACCATGCTCAGACTTCGGCTGTGCATACCGGGGATTAACCTATGGCCAGGTCATGCATTCAATCCTCCACCGGTGGCCAAGCTCCAATTCCCACAACCTTACACAACTTGCAGCATTGGTTGGTTTCAGATTGTGACCTACTGCCAGAACGTGCATTGAAATGTTTATGAGTGGTCAGTCCCTGCTGCTCACAGCTTTCAGCACTACACAAATGAGGTTAGTTGCAGTGTCTGGCCTTTGGCCAGGCCTGCACTACACACTTTGTGGGCATCCAACCCCCACTCATATGGCCTTCTGCTGTGTACAGGAGGTAGGTCGATTGCAGCACAGTCAATCTCTACTGCATATAGCTATAAACCCCCTTTTCCTATGTTTTTAATATTTTTGCCGTTCACAGTCTAATGTCAACAGTATTATCATAGATAATATCATATATCTGGGGGTACGCATATGAACAAAGCCTGTTGGTATTGCTGCTGAGGGTGTGAATTGCGGCCTGTTCGTGCCAACCACGAAGGGAAGTTGCCTGTTATGTTATGTTATGTTAACACCACTTTTATAGCGCACAACTCACCCGGGGGCATCTCGGCGCTTGTGTTGAGACATACCATGAGGGATTGCCTGGAGTCCTAAAACAAAAAGGCTTTAAGTTTTTTTCTGAAGGAGCCATAGAAAGGGGACTCACGAAGAGCCTGGGGTAACTTGTTCCAGTATTTAGGAGCAAGGTAGGAGAAAGCTTTCCCCCCCGTACGCTTAAGGCGTATTCGGGGCACCTGTAGGAGGCCGAGTGAACTAGATCTAAGAGTTCGGCTGGGAACATATTTTAATAGTTTCCTCTGCAAGTACCTAGGCCCTTTGCCTCCAAGAGCATTATACGTGAGGCAGCATATTTTAAAAACGGATCGCTTCTTTACTGGTAACCAATGTAGTTCTCTCAGCAGCGGCTCAGACGAAGAGCCCGAGGGGCGATTCAAAATTAGCCTTGCAGCCGTGTTCTGAATCACTTGCAATTTTGCTAGCGAGGACTCATCCGCCTCTGCCAGTAGGGCATTTCCATAATCCATTTTGTCAATCACCATAGCTTGAACAAGAGTTTTTCGAGAATTCATAGGTAGGTAAGGAAAGATCCTACGCAGAAGGCGCAGGGCATAATAACAGGAACTAACGGTGGCATTTATATGATCCTTCATTGTTAGTGATTGATCCAGTTTTATCCCAAGATTTTTCACAGTTATTCTGGGAACGGGGACCTCACCCAATTTGGTGGGCCAACAGTCATCCGCCCAAATGGATGAGGCTTTCCCCATTAACATAATCTCAGTCTTACCGGGGTTTAGTTGGAGGCAATTATCCGTCATCCAGCTAGATATTGCAAGCATTCCTGTAGCAAAGCGAGTTTTCTCCGTCTCAGGGTTAGGGCCAATTTTAAACATAAGCTGAGAATCATCAGCATATGATATTATCTCAAATCCAAACTGTTCAACTATTTTTGCCAGTGGGGCCATATAAACGTTGAACAGCGTAGGACTCAAACAAGACCCCTGAGGGACCCCTTATCCAAATGCATTTTTTCTGATCGATAAGGGCCCAGAATGATGGTTTGGTATCTGTCGGATAAAAACTGTTGCAGCCATTTTAAGGCTGTACCCTGGATTCCACAGGCCAGGAGTCGATCCACGAGCTTTGAATGCGAGATGGTATCAAACGCCGCAGACAAGTCTAATAGGATCAGAACTATTGATCCTCCAGAATCCACTTCCATTCTTAGGGAATCGGTCACGGCCAGAAGAGCAGTCTCCGTACTGAAGCCCAGCATCACATTTCCTGCCCGGGGATGAACTGTCGTACTATCTTGACCACTGAGGACTTCATGTCCCATAACCTCCTGCAGTATAATTAGCCATCTCTCCATGTGCATCTACTTAAAGCCTGTTGGCATCCCGCTGCCCTGGGGAGTGTGTACGAACAAAGCCTGTTGTTATTGCTGCTGAGGGTGTGAATTGCGGACTGTTTGTGCCCACCAAGAAGGGAATTTGCTCAAGACCCCAGCCTCACATTTCCAGTCCAGGGGTGAGCCTTCACACTATTCTGACTGCTGAGGATTTCATGCCCCATAAACCCCTGCAGGATAATCAACCATCTCCACGTGTGCAACTACCTAAAGCCTGTCAGAGTCCCGCTCTGTGGGCCATGACAGAGGCCAAGCACGGGCCAAGGGAGGTCCCGTCCTGTGTCTGTCAGCATCAGGAAGTGCCGGGGCGGGTCCACCTCCCTTTCATCTTCCTTCCTGCATCATGTTGCTGGGATAAGGACTATTGCTTCTACTTTTGAGGAGTTTTTTTATAGCCACTGTGATTTTGCCTGACTGAGACTTGCTTTCCATGTTTTTTGATGGTGTAATTTTGCTTGCTGTGAAGAGTTTTAACTCCTTTTTACTGGTCTATTTTCGTATACCCAACGTGTACCTCCTACGTAGACGCTTTGCAGAAACTACATAAACAGGACATGGGGGAACAGAAAGCAACGGATTCCCCACAGGGGAAGAGGGTTAAAAACCGTAAGCCAGCCTCCCCAATTGTAACACACAATGCAGCGAACAATGTTACTCTAAAGGATATTGATACTTTAATTGAGGAAGTTGAATCGCCATTGGGGTAGGTCAAAGGGCCTGGTACGCATTCTTCTATAGGTTTGAAGAAAGTTCCTTCTATTTTTTAAAAGAAGCAGAAAAATAAAACTAAAACAATTTCAACCTCACAGGCTTGCCCGAATTCCACCTCAATACCGGATAGTCCCACTCATTTTTGCTGCTATTAGTGATCCACTCACTCTTCCATCCAAATCCACCACTGCTGAGAAAATACCGATTCCACTGTCCCCTCAAATAATATGTGCCAATAGATTCACACCGTTGGTCAGCCTTGCTCCGGAACTGGAACCGCCCATGACTAAAGTCGGGGGGCCTCCGGCACTGCTGCCACTTCAGGTCCTCTCCACAGATTTAGTGGTTAACAACACAAATATTGTCAAGGAAGGCACTCACCTGATCTCCGTGCTCTAGATGGCGACGACCGAACCCCAGTCTCCCCGGGAACTTCCCGAGCACCAGAGGTGGTAAGTACTCCGGTATTCAGAGAGACCCCAGAGGGAAAGGGGGAATGAGAGAGACAAGAGACGTAGATGTCAAGTCTTCCTAGCGTGTGTGATTTCTCTATGATCACAGGACCGTCTTCTTGACGCAGTTTTTTGATCAGGAGGGTTTGTTCTCCAGGATACAGGAAGATTTCTCGAGATGTTCTAAAACAATATACATATACACACAATACTATGTATTAGTTTCAAACAAAATATTCTTATATTAATACCTAAATAAGTTTCTAGGATGTTGCGTGCTCTCTCTTGTAAATGTTTATAGCATAGGTAACTGTTTGACGTCTTTCGGTTGATTTGTCTGCAAGCGTAAACAGAAACAATAACCAATGAACTAGTACTTAGGTTTCCTACTAGGGTAACAGTACACACGATTTGTATTTTTTACCACAGTCATAGAGTTCTTTACCTTGTATAATGTTTTGTCAACTATTAAATGTTCCACATTAATTATTCAAAAGTCTTTTTCAATGTCCTGAATCAATGGGTCATTTGTTGACCGAAGGATCCTTTTATAGTTGTCTTCCTTGAATTCACTTCTTCAAGAACAACTAATTCAAGTACTTATTTTAAGCGCTTTTGTTTTAAAAATAAACCTTAACTTGAAAGAATTCCAAAATGAAACTCACCGGTAGCTGGTCTCAACATGCATGAGCATTTAACTTATCTGTTTTGTTTGTCTTTTCTCTTTGCAGATGCTTGACCCTGGAAGCCGATGAGGGGAGGGCCAGGAAGATCCGGTTCTAGAATGGGAGATGGGAAGCTGCCGGAAAAGGGCAAGGAGGTTTCTGGAGAAGGCTGGGAGCGCCGCCAGAGGATGACCGGAGAGGCTGAAGAAGAACCGGAGGATGCCGACGAAGAACAGAGCGATTTAGAAGGAGGCTGGAGAATCGGGTAAGTGCTGACTCTGCCACTGGAGCTGGCGATGACGAACCAAGCACTGTTTGAAATACGCGAGCGGTTTAAACACCTTTTTACCGCTCGTGCTCACGCCAGTCAACTCGTGTTTCACGTGCTTCCGTTGACACGTGGAATATTAATGCCCAACTGTGTTCTTGCCTTTTTCACGTGTCCTTGTTTCTTCAATGATTGCCACGTGAAAATGTGAATGGGAAATCCAGCAATACTCGTAAAGCGTGGCACGTGAAATAGAACATTCAGCTTTCACGTGCAAGTTGTTGGTTTTAGCCAGTCAATGTCTCTTTAGGGAAAAGCATGTTAAATGTAAAAGCTGGCATTTAGCATTCAACAAAATATACAAAGTTTATCTATAATTAAAGTATACCTGAGGCATGTTACATTTGACTGCAAGACATGTTATATTTGACTGCAGCAATTTAAAATGACACAACCAAGATAAAGAGTTTACCAAGTTTGTGAATGTCTCAGAGCTTAAGAGGGTTTAGCATGAGAAGGGACTTGGGTGATCATGACAGTTCTCCCCCGCAACGACCGTCCCACTGGTCTTGGCTTAGTGGGGTGAAGGGAATGAAAGATTCTAATTAACCTAGGATCATTTACATGCGACGCTGGTTCCCAGGATCGTTCAGTTGCATCATATCCCTTCCAGTCTATTAAATCATATAATTTTCGATTTATTCTTTTGGAATCAATAATTCGGTTAACTTCGTATTCAAGATGGTCATCTTCAATGATTGGAGGGGGAGGATTATCTTTTCGGGTTCCTGGATAGTAAGGTTTCAATAGGGACACATGGAATACTGGGTGAATACGATACTCAGCTGGCAATTGTAATTGCATAGCAACTGGATTCACAAATTTATGAATGAGAAAAGGACCTAAAAATCGTGGTTGTAATTTCCTTGGCCCATCTAGTTGAATATTACGAGTGGACAGCCATACTAAATCTCCTACCTGATATGAAGGTTCAGGGGATCGATGTTTGTCAGTTTGTCTTTTAGTTCTATCTTTACTTTGAGCTAAGCACTTTCTAGCCTTGTCTTGTATTAATTGCAATTCCTTTACTTTTTCAGATACAGATGATGCAAGAGTCTGGTGGTTTGGTATTTGTGTGGGGATGCTACGGGGATGGTAACCTGTCATAAAATAAAATGGGGAACATCCTAAGGCAGAATGAATGCTATTATTGTAGGAAAATTCAGCTAGGGGAAGGGCTTTATCCCATTGAGATGTTAGGGCTGCTGACAAACATCGTAAGGTTTGTTCTACATATTGGTTAACCTTTTCGATTTGTTCATCCGTCTGGGGATGGAAGGCTGATGATAAGGCCACTTCAATTCCTAATTGATTACAAACGTTTTCCAAAACTTTGAAATGAATTGGGGGCCTCTGTCTGAAACAATTTTACTAGGCAACCCATGTAATCTAACAATTTGTTGAATGAATATATCACAAAATTTGGTTACGGTTGGTATTTTTCTTAGTGGGATAAAGTGACCCATTTTGGATAATAAATCAACAAAAACTACAATGGTAGTAAAAGTATTAGAGACGGGTAAGTCGGTAATGAAGTCAACACTGATCGTATGCCAGGGAAACGATGGGATTGGTAATGGCTGCAAGAGCCCAGCTGGAGCTATATGTTGTGATTTATTACGCGCACAAATGGGACACTTTTTTGACATAATCTTGAACATCTTTTCTTATGTTATTCCACCAAAAATTTCGTTCACACAATTCCAAAGTCTTTGGGGTACCGGAATGTCCTGCCAAACCGGAATCATGATGCCACATTATGATTTGTTGTCTTTGCTTTTCTGACGGGATAAATAATCTATGTTTATGAAACAGAAACCCATCTCTGATTGAATTGTGTGTCTTACATTTCCAATCGTTCTTATTGATCTTTTGAGATTCCAGTTTTACTTCTGTCAAGAACGCATCAGATTGAATTACGGCTACAATTCGTTCAACAGGTATGATATTTTGAGCTTGAATTCTAGAATCGTTTGACTCTTTTTCATTAAGTCGGGATAAGGTGTCGGACAATACTTGTTTCTGCCCAGGTCGATAAGTAATAAGGAAATCGAACTCGCTAAAAAGTGTAGCCACCTCATTTGCCTTGGTGTTAACGCTTTTACTGATGTAAAAAATTGTAAGTTCTTGTGATCTGAATAAATTGTTATTGTTTGCTTGGCCCCTAACAAGTGATGTCTCCATTCAGAAAACACATCTTTTATGGCCAACAACTCACGCTCAGCTAAGGTGTAATTTTGCTCAGCCGGTAGTAATTTACGTGAATAGTATGCCAGTGGATGGAGGTAGCCTGTCACTGGATCTTTTTGCATGAAGACCCCCCCCCAACCGCTGTTTGTGATGCATCTGCCTCTATAAAGAATGGTTGGTCAGGGTTGGGATGAGCAAGTACAGGAGCTGTAGTAAAAGCCTTTTTAAGTGCTAGAAATGCAGTGTTAGCTTCATCTGTCCAACGAAAAGCTTGTCCCTTTTTAGTAATTGTGTAACAGGGGTTACAATTCTGGAAAAGTTGGCAATAAAACGTCGGTAAAAATTGGCAAAGCCTAGTACCTTTTGAATATCCTTAACCAAAGTTGGAACAGGCCAGTTAAGAATGGCATCAACTTTCTTGGGGTCCATGGTTATGCCATTGGGTGAGAGAATATAACCCAAGAATTCTACTGAATGGGCATGAAATACACATTTTTCAGGTTTAGCATACAGAAAGTTTTCTCGTAATCTTTGTAGTACTGTCTTCACATGGGTAACATGTTCTTCTTCATTTTTAGAAAAAATAAGTATATCGTCTATGTAGACAATAACACTGACGTCAAGGAGGTCATGAAAAATTTCGTTTATGAAATACTGAAATGCCGCTGAAGCATTACACAATCCGAACGGCATGACGGTGTATTCGTAAAGGCCAAATTTAGTGCGAAAGGCAGTCTTCCACTCGTCACCTTCCTTGGCGCGTATCAAATGATACGCGCCTCTCAGATCTAGTTTTGTGTAGATGGTAGAGCCCTTTACCTGATCTAAAAGAACAGGGATAAGAGGGAGAGGGTAACGATTCGTAATGGTGGCCTTATTAACTGCGCGATAATCAATACATGCTCTCAGATCTCCAGATTTTTTAGCTACGAAGAAGAGTGGAGACGACACGGGAGAAGTAGAATGACGAATAAACCCCTTTTCAAGGAGTTCGTCAAGATAACTTCGCAAATGCTGAGTTTCAGGTTCTGTGAGGGCATATATACGACTACAGGTCAAAGGGACTCCAGGTATTAAATCTATTCTGCAGTCGTACACTCTGTGCGGGGGGAGCTTGGTAGCCTGAACTGGGTCAAAAACATCTGCATACTCTCTATATTCTTTAGGTAGAGTCTCCTGATCTACGTGTGTGCTGGCGCAATGTAAAAGATAAATGGGATCATGGGCCTCCTGATAACAATGGGTTCGACAAAAGGTTGAATCAAGACTCACCATCCTTTGAACCCAATCTATTCTAGGGTTATGTTTTTCTAGCCAGGGTATTCCTAAGATAATTCCGAATGTTGGGGTATCAATCAAATCAAAAACTATTTGTTTTGTGTGACCATTTTCAATTACAAGAGAGGACGGAGCCATCTACAGCTCTCACTGGCTCTGGCTCTGAGTTAGGTACTTGTGATATTCCTAATTTTTGTGCTAACTGAATATCAAAAAAAATTCCAGTTGCACCGGAGTCCAACAAAATGGACAATATGTGTCTTTGTTGCACTGGGATAATAACTGTCATTAAAAGTATCATATGTCTAGGTATGTTTTTGCTAATATTTATTATTTGTTTTGAGATCTTTTTATTTCTTTCTCCCGAAGAGACGATCTCTCCTTTCTTCGAGACAGTTAGTTTTCCGATTCAGTTTGTTCTGTTTTTAAAAGTGCTACCGTTTTCTTACTTTGAGGTTTTACGGTGCATTCTTTGGCAAAATGCCCTGCCTTGCCACAGTACAAACACAACTTTTCCTTACGTCTTCTTTCCTTTTCCTCAAGAGATAATGGACCTCTAATACCGCCTATCTGCATAGGTTCTGGTTCACTACTTTTGGGTTCTTTATCTTTTCTTTCTGATCTTAATAAGAAGGGTCGAAAGTCAGTCTTTGTCTTTTCAGTTTTTCTTTCACTTAACCGATGATCTAACTTAACTACAAGATCAACGAATTCTCCATAATCATCAGGTAAGTCGACTATGTGCGCCAAAGAATCTTTCAAATCATCTTTTAGACCTCTATAGAATAATGAGGTACGTTTTTCCTCTGGCCAGCGAGTTTCTGTTAAGAGTCGGTTAAATGTGGTAATATAAGTGAGAAGATCTTTAGTTCCCTGACGGAGGTTTAAAAGCTCATTGTCGCTGGATAGTACAAAAACGTGACAAGCAAAAAGGCGTGTCATGGTTTCCTTGAAATTATCGAAGTTTTGTAAAAGAGAGTCATTAGTATTGTGGCGGGGTCGAAGTAAGGGGCAGGGAAACAGGTTGGTGCAGACAGGGTTTTATTTTATGGAGTACACGTCTCCTGTTAGAAGCCAGAGTTCCTCGTAATGTTAGGATGGACTGAGATGACTCTCTCCTCTTGAATGGCGCCTCTGGATGGGGGACGTCTTCGGGGAACTGCTGCCTGGTCCTCCGACCTTCCAGTTTCTTCCCGGTCTCCGTTGGCTCTCGGGGAAAAGGGAGGGAATGGGGAGATATCGTGAGCGTTTTGTGCACTGTGGTGCAAAGGAGGGAGGGGGTGGTGAAGGGGAACACTTCAATCCAGTGCCGCACATCTAGGAAAAGGAGTGTGTGTGCAGGGAGGGGAGTACACCTCTAGAAGTGTCAGGTAGGGACTGTCTCCCTTAGCCGTCGGGTCTCTCCCGCCTCCCTACCCAACCCGCAAACCGCCCTCGTACCTCTGAGAGCCACGCTCCTCCGGGAACATGGCTGGGCGAATCGTGGTTCCGGTGGCCTCCTGGCTCTCGTAGTGTCTCCGCTCTTTCACTGACGTCTCCGGCGCCCGCTGTCACTCCCGCTGCTCTCAGTTCTTCTCCTTGCTCCGCACTCTCTCGTCCTCCGGTGGTGTAACACACCTCCTTCCGGGTCTCCGTTCTTTTTGTTGGCCCGCTCCAGTCCGCGTCATTGATAGGGGAGGAGTCAGGTGACTCCGCGTTCCAGTTAAAGAGACAGTATTCTTTATCCGCTATACTTCCACACGATGGGGGGGAATGTTGCCTCCAGTCCTCCTGCTGCTGTAAAAGAAGAGTTTGTTCTATAGCAGGCGCATCATACCAGTGGGTCAAGTGTCCATTATAGTCCCCTGGCTCCTCTGCCCCGTGACAAGTATCTACCAAAGGAATAGCCCAATTAGCCGCTACTCCACCTAAGTACGAAATTACAAACGCCGCTTTGGCTGTGTCTGAATTAAATACTTGTGGTTTACAGAGAAAGTGTAGTTGACATTGGCTCATAAAAGCCGCAAATTTGGAACTATCACCTGTGAAGCGTTCAGGGTTTGCTAAAGGTACTGGAGTAGGAGAAACAACTGTTACCTGTAGAGCTTGCTCTGTCTGTTGTGGACCTGTGTTTGAGAGATGTGGAATAAACTTAGGTGGTGTCAATATTGGGCGTGTATCTGAACCTTTTGGTTCTCTCCATTGCATAAAGCCTGTCCTACTCTTTGTTAATTTGTTCCTGAGAACTTGATTCTCGTGTTTCAATTGCTGCATCTCAACTTGTAAGTTCCTAATAACCTCTGTGAGTTGCGAGAGTTGCGATCTCTCCTCTGATACATCCATGTTCGATCATCGCCAAAAAGAGCGTAGTGTTGGCTTGGTCTTCTGTCAAGGAAGGAACTCACCTGATCTCCATGCTCTAGATGGCGACGACCGAACCCCAGTCTCCCCGGGAACTTCCCGAGCACCAGAGGTGGTAAGTACTCCGGTATTCAGAGAGACCCCAGGGGGAAAGGGGGATTGGGAATGAGAGAGACAAGAGACGTAGATGTCGAGTCTTCCTAGCGTGTGTGATTTCTCTATGATCACAGGACCGTCTTCTTGACACAGTTTTTTGATCAGGAGGGTTTGTTCTCCAGGATACAGGAAGATTTCTCAAGACGTTCTAAAACAATATACATATACACAACAATATCAATTGGGGTTCCAGATTAATCTATGAGATACAATACTATGTATTAGTTTCAAACAAAATATTCTTATATTAATACCTAAATAAGTTTCTAGGATGTTGCGTACTCTCTCTTGTAAATGATTATAGCATAGGTAACTGTTTGACGTCTTTCGGTTGATTTGTCTGCAAGCGTAAACAGAAACAATAGCCAATGAACTAGTACTTAGGTTTCCTACTAGGGTAACAGTACACACAATTTGTATTTTTTACCACAGTCATAGAGTTCTTTACCTTGTATAATGTTTTGACAACTATTAAATGTTCCACATTAATTATTCAAAAGTCTTTTTCAATGTCCTGAATCACTGGTTCATTTGTTGACCGAAAGATCCTTTTATAGTTGTCTTCCTTGAATTCACTTCTTCAAGAACAACTAATTCAAGTACTTATTTTAAGCGCTTTTGTTTTAAAAATAAACCTTAACTTGAAAGAATTCCAAAATGAAACTCACCGGTAGATGGTCTCAACATGCATGAGCATTTAACTTATCTGTTTTGTTTGTCTTTTCTCTTTGCAGATGCTTTACCCCGGAAGCCGATGAGGGGAGGGCCAGGAAGATCCGGTTCTAGAGTGGGAGATGGGAAGCTGACGGAAAAGGGCAAGGAGGTTTCTGGAGAAGGCTGGGAGCGCCGCCAGAGGATGACCGGAGAGGCTGAAGAAGAACTGGAGGATGCCGACGAAGATCAGAGCGATTTAGAAGGAGGCTGGAGAATCGGGTAAGTGCTGACTCTGCCACTGGAGCTGCCGATGACGAGACCAAGCACTGTTTGAAATACGCGAGTGGTTTAAATACCTTTTACCGCTCGTGCTCACGCCAGTCAACTCGTGTTTCACGTGCTTCCGTTGACACGTGGAATATTAATGCCCAACTGTGTTCTTGCCGTTTTCACGTGTCCTTGTTTCTTCAATGATTGCCACGTGAAAATGTGAATGGGAAATCCAGCAATACTCGTAAAGCGTGGCACGTGAAATAGAACATTCAGCTTTCACGTGCAAGTTGTTGGTTTTAGCGAGTCAATGTCTCTTTAGGGAAAAGCATGTTAAATGTAAAAGCTGGCATTTAGCATTCAACAAAATATACAAAGTTTATCTATAATTAAAGTATACCTGAGGCATGTTACATTTGACTGCAAGACATGTTATATTTGACTGCAGCATTTTAAAATGACACAACCAAGATAAAGAGTTTACCAAGTTTGTGGACGTCTCAGAGCTTAAGAGGGTTTAGCATGAGAAGGGACTTGGGTGATCATGACAATATGTCTAGTGGCAGTGAAGATAGTCAAGTTCTTAACATGATATGTAGTTTGCAATTTGAGGTCTGTGATTTGAAGTCCCGGGTAGTATCTCTAACTGCTCAACTTGAAGCGCTAAGACTATCAGTAGGGACAACACAGCCTAAAACACCTCAATCTGCCCCATCTTCTGAGTATATAACACTCATTAAAGAGAGGAACAGTGCAAGAAATCAAATGGACAATAACCATTCCACACAAGCTTTTAGCTCCTGTTTACCTAGTGCTCTGCCCTTGGCCCCTAAACCTATATTTTACCCGGCTCGTCTGACCCAAGTTCCACCCCCAGGGAATACCCAAAAGTTCTCAAAACCCAAACATAGACGTCAGAATGGGTGGAACCAGTCTCATGTTCTTGCCTCCCAGACATATAGACACAGGGGTCCTCCTAGTGTAGCTAGAGAGGCCCTGCAAGGAACACATCAACAACTCTAATCTATATGACCAAAATTTCTACTTTACCTGAGTCTGCCCATGAGAAAACCGAGTCACTCATAAATAAATATGTTTTTCAGATACGATCTAGCCACCAATGTTATTCGATTATTCGCTCAGATATTCTTGACGAGAAATGATTTCACGATTCATCCAACCCCTCGGGTTCTTTTGACTACATTAGGCTCGAACTGAAGTCAAAGTCCATGACTAAGGGTCTGGTGATCATGGCCCAGTTCAAATTTAATCCCCCGGTTCACTGTGGCCTACTGCCTATATCAAAGGGAAGCCACAATGATCAGGTTGAGCCTTTGGGCACATCAATGGTAGACTGTGAATATAACCGCCAATTACTACAATGGGGACTACTGTCTTGATCCAGAACCATTATATTTAGCTGATGGTGCTACAATTTGGGTCTCCCCTTCTCATTTTGGCCCAGCTATTATTTCCCCCAATTCCGTCCATTGTACCTCTACTACTTTTAATATGCTTTCTTGGGATGTTGCAGGGATTATGGGTAAATTGGATGATCCAGCTTGGGGGAGTTTTATTGATCACTTTGATCTTTGGCTTTTTCAAGAAACCTGGCACATTGATCCCCCCCATAGATCAGGATACACGACTTATCATGTACCGGTACCTAGAAGTGGAAAGGGCCGCCCATCACGCAGTCTTGTTATCTGGGCTAAAATAAACATTAATGCCATAATACACCCTGTGCCTCCAATTTCACATGATATTCTAGGGTAGTACTGATGTCCACATGCCTATTTCTATAATATCTAAAACAGGATGGCCAAAGGAGGGTGGAGACTGAAGTGATCTAGGATCTTGTCCAACATAGGGCCGCTTTTGACTCTCGCAACACTGCTATCTTTGTGGGTGACTTATATACTACATATGAACCTTACAATATGGGCAATCAATAACCAATAAGCGAAGAGGATGAAGAGTGGGGGGTACCCGTCCTTAATGCTGATCCAATAAAGCGCTGGACTATAGCTGCATATCAGCTCTTGTCCTTTGCTTTAACTTGTGGTCTGAGAGCATATAATGGACGCATCCTCTCGAACCCCAATGCTGTGGACACTTTTTAATCGCCCAGGACCCTCAAGCAGAATTGAATATATTTTAACACCGGTCCAGCTATGGGGGAACGTGGTCGATTTCAAGATAATTACCAGGGATGACAGTGATCATAATGCCCTTTTTTGCACATTGACCGGCCTCATACACCAAATGATAGATATTCACATATCACTTGCTTCCAATTTAATACCATTTAATGATAGGCACAGGGTTAAAGAGGGATGTTGTTGGGTCTTTAGATGGAAGAGAACTGGAATGGTCATTTAGAACGTGGGATTAGCCTGGTGTTCTAGAAAGTGGCAGTTGCTGGTTTCCCTGCTGCCCTGCTGGTTGTGTACTTATGCTCGTGGAATAAAGTCTATTTCCTACCTGATTGGAGCGTCATCATCTCTTGCATATCCAACTTTTCATTGGCGACGATCGAGGACCGGACCTTTAGAGCTTTTCTCTTCGCCAGCAGGGTGTCCCGTCTGAAGTGGGACTGCGGCTTCGGCACTCATCGACTGCACACCGCTGTACACTTCTGCTTTCGGAGCCATGGATTTTACTTGTTCGAGGTGCATTCCGCACTCGACATCGCAGTAAGTCGTGCCGTTTGAGGGAAATCCATTTTTCCAATCTGCAGTGTCACTTAACTCTATCCGCAGCGTCACTGGAATGCAACGTTGCTGCACGTCATCACGCTCGCAGCCACCATTTTCACTGTATTGCTCTGGAACGCAGGTTATTGCGCACGACCGCCATTTTAAGATGGTATCATATAACTTCCTGACTTTGTTATTTCGGCACCTATTTGTCATCACGGCGATAGGCATGCCTGTTACGCTAATAGCCTATCTTCATCACAAGTATATTCAGCGATAGGCACGCTTTTGACAGCACGCAATTTACGGCAATAGGCATGCCTTGAATGCAAAAAGTTATCGACCAAAAATAACATTGCGCATTCAATCTGCGATGGGCACGTGTCTGACAGCATAATATTTGCAGCGATAGGCACGCCCTTTAGGTAAAATCAAATAAAATAAAAAAAGCCTATCTGTTACAGAAAAAAATAAAAATAAATTTAAACTTTATGCTTTATTCAGCAATTAGCACGCAGTAAATGGTGATACCCTCTTGTCAAATTATCTTCAACTATTTACATGCTCTTTGACAATCGCATTTTTCTTTCAACCTACTTATTGCATTCTCTGTTTATAAATCATATTGTTTAATATAAATATGCAACAATCTTTAAATCCTCCTGCTCCGTTTCTAGCATCTCCTGGCTTACCTCTAGTTGAGTGGGAACAATGAAAGGAGGGCTTTGAAGCTTATTTAGAAGCTGTTGAAGGTGAAGTATTTACTCAAAAGAAGAAGTTTGCTATTTTACGTCATTCTCTTGGTGTAGAGGGCAGGAAAATTTTGAAACATCTGCCAGTTGCACCTGTCATGGGAGAGGGTGACGTTATTGACGAATATGCATCTGCTATAAAAGTGTTGGATCTATGTTCCAAAAAGAAAAGGAATGTTATTATGGAACGCCATAAATTTTATAAAAGGCACCAAATGCCTGGTGAAACGGTTGAGAGTTTTGTTAGCGACTTAAGGGTTTTAGCTGCAACGTGTGAGTTTAAAACATAGAAGACGAAGTCATTCGTGATCAAATTGTGGAAAAGTCAAGCAGCAAAAAGGTTCAAGAAAAACTTCTCACAGTTGATAATTTGACCTTGGATAAAGCTATTGAATTGGCTAGTGGCATTGAGTCTACCGCAAAATGTATGGAACAAATGAATATTAATACTCCAGTTCAGTCTGTGCAAGCACAAGAGAAGACTAAGAAAATCTGCATTAAAACTGAAGAAAAGATGAAAACATTCGAATGTTATCGTTGTGGCAGCAAATAAAATTTAGGGAATTCCCTCGTGTGCTGCTCTGGACAAATGGTGTGGTAAATGTAGAAAAAAAGGACATTTCATGAAAGTATCTAAAGCTAAGTTCACTAAGGGAGCGAAAGTTCTTAAATCCGTGAATACTATTGATGAGAGTTTTGAAACTCACCATTTTGATTCTGATGAGGGGAGTGTCATATGCATGGTGGGTGATTGTCAAAATTATAATGATGGCATTTCAAAAGAGATTGTGGGTAACGAAGTTGCCTCTGTGACTGAATCAGCTGTCAGGAAACCACACTGTATCATTCTAGTTAATGGTACTGCAATCAACTTGATGGCTGATTCAGGTTCTCTCTTCACCTTAATAGGCATGGAGGAATGGAGGAAATTGAATAGTGTACAGTTAAGGAAATCCAAAGTCAAGCCAGTGGCATATGGAGGTAAACCCATTGAGGTGTTAGGTGAATTTGATGCATGCATTGAGTTCAAAGGGAACGTGACTAACAGCACTCTGTATGTAGCGATAGATGGCTCAAACTTACTGGGGTGGTTAGATCAGCGCAATTTGTCAATTGTGCTTGATCCCAACATTCATGAACAAGTTCTCTTACGAAAAGACGTTGCACACGTTATGTCTATTGAAAATTGTGTGTGGACTCCAGCATTTCCTGAGGTGTTTGAAGACAGACTTGGTAAAATCAAAGGTTTTTCCCACCAAATTCAATTGAAAACGGGGGTTAAATCTGTGGTACATAAGGTGAGGCATGTTCCCATTTCTATGATTGGTGAACTAAAAAGAGAATTAGAAAAACTGTGTTCGGAGAATATAATTGAGCCCATTGAAAGCTCAGAGTGGCTTTCACCAATAGTTTTAGCTAGGAAGCCCAATGGATCTTTAAGGATGTGTATTGACTTAAGAGATTTGAATGAAAGAATTTGGGTTGACAGGCATCCTTTGCCTAATATTACTGAGATGCTTTCGATGGTCAAAGATGCTAAAATATTTTCTACCCTTGCTATGTCTTCGGCATATCATCAAATTTCTTTACATAAAGATTCACGTCACTTGACATAATTCGTTACACCCTGTGGGGCTTACAGATTTAAGCGAATGCCCTTTGGATTGTCCTCAGCCTCGTCCGTGTTTCAACGCGTTAATGAAACTATGTTCAAGAGTGTGGATAACGTTAGAGGTTTTCAAGATGACATCTTAGTGTAGGGACCTCTAGACCTTGGGTTTTACAAAAACACACCAATTGTAACAGCGAGCGGGTGGTCTACCTTATCACTTGCCCCTGCGGCTTGAGATATGTTGGTATGACCACCAGGAAAGTATGCACTAGGATTTTAGAACATAAAAGTACGATTAGGTGTGTAAAACAAATGACCAAAATGACAAAACACTTTTTTGATATGAAACATGGCCAAGACTCCTTGAGCTGGATGGTCCTAGACAAACCGAACCTGAATGCCAACACTCCTGATCTCACAACTAAGCTCCTCAGACTGGAACAGAGATGGGTTTATAGGTTGGGAACCTCAGAAACGGGCCTCAACGACAAGATTCCTTGGTTGGCACTCTCTTGAATTCCTGGCCACGTCTCCAGGACTCTTCCAGCAGTGTGCACCGCCTTGGTCGCTTACAACCAACTCACCCAGGCTGTTGTCTAGCACACCCCACCCCTGACTTCCCCTCTTTTTTAAGTCTGGGTGTGCCTCCTGGGCCACCCATTACTGCGGCTGTCCTCTGGATCGTCTCCCAGGACACTTGCACCTTCCCCTCCATCCCTTCACCCTCTGCTTGAGAATCATGCCCCCGATTTTGCTTGCTCTTGTCGAGCACTTTCACTGAACCATTCGGCCTGTACAATATGCCCAGTATATTACTGATCACTCGTAACAACGCTAGTTGTTAACCCCCCTTACTGGACGATCACAACACTGTGATTTCTACCGGGTGCTCAACATCACAGGCACTCTAAGGGCATGTGGATTAACCTTGTCCATCCCTTCACTACCCTGCTTGACCTTGATGCCCTCCGTTTTGCTCGCTCGTACCGAGCACACCTATCAGCACACACATTGTAGTAATTTCAACTCACATACGGGTTGGTTGCAATATTAAAATATATTTTTGGCACCACTTTTCCGCTCCGTCCACTGGTTGACCGAGTTGCCTAGCGGCTGCCTGAAACTACAATTCCCATGAGCCTCCACTTCCGGGTAACACTCGTCGCAGCGCTAATCTTCAACTCTCCCATAGGGCGGGTATAACACTGGACAATTAATAGACTGACTTGGCAGTCTTCATTACAGGCACCCCACATGGACTATTACTTTTAACTGTTTCCCAGTAGTCCTAGTCCCTGAGCGGCTGCCGGAAACCACAAGTCCCATGAGCCTCTTACATCCGGGCACGCGCCTTACAACACAGCTGCATTAAATTTCCTATACACGCTGGGTGTATTTAAACGAGAGCCGTCCTGACATTTGTGTTCCTGCCCCTGGACGTGCTCATTGGCATGAATCCATGACTCTGTGGTAAGTGTTTCGGTCCCCCACTCCATCGGATGCTGTTATTACCGAGGCTTCACCGCTTTCTTTCTGCTGAGGAGACACTGCGTATTGCACCAGTTTGTCTCAATCTTCCTACCTGCAGTCACCTTGGCTCCATCAGAACCGAGGCGCTCACTCTTACCATCGCCCAGTCCCCTGGTCATCACATTTGCAGGCAGTGACGCCAAGGTCTAACGTGCTCCCCTGCGTCCCATCCCTCGTGTCACACCATTTTGCCACGCCAGCACAAATCGCGGACACTAGCGGTGCCCGCACCCTGGCTCCCCGCTTTTTTTCCCCCCTTCCCCCTTCTCCCCCCCACACCATTGAGTGCCCTGGATCTAGCGGGCACTCACCCCTGAGACTGTAATCTTGCCCACAACCTTGCCTGTACGCAACCTGCGGCACCAGAAGGGATCTTTTATCCCACTCTATTTGACACTATCTCTGGCCCCCTCCCAGCAGACCTGCTCACTTGACCGCATGTCATTTCACTGCCCTCCCCGGGATTTGAACCCCCCCCTACCCTGCCCCCTGCCACCAATCTGTAAACCAGGTCTATTGCTGGCATACACCTGGGGTCTTCCAACCTATCTACCAGTCTGTGTTACGCCCTTGCCACTAGTCTAAAAATCAAGGGGCTTTAGCTGTGACCCCTAATGACAGCGAATCTGTATCAACATCTTTTCGCTTATATCTAACCATAGGCCACCTGACAAATCCAGTCGCACTTATTTTCCATCTTTATATCCCT
>CAWUFW010023553.1:0-73693 GCA_963921515.1 Calotriton arnoldi
TGTCTATTTGCATTTTTTACTTTTATCAGAAAAAGCGCAGAATTAGTTGCATGTGCCTAGAAATGCAAGTAATACATACATAGGCAGTAGAAATTATCCCCTAGCACTGAATGCCAAAGGCTGGGTAAGTTCTTGGAGCCATGCCTGGGGCCCTGAAAATGTAAAGAGCTGCAGATTACTTTTAATCTCCTTCAAAGTTTCACAGTTTATCTTTCAAACATTAAGTTCCAAAGGCCGCTGCTGAATCAGGATGTACTCTGCATGACCCTGAATTAAATCTATAATTATGCATTCATTATATTTCATTTTCATTCTTTTTTAAATGTACCAACTTCTGAGTCATCGGGGAGATCCTGCTGTTACCTTTTTAATTCTGGGCTGTGCTTTGAACTCTGACAGTAATGCTGCATGGAGCCGTAATGGCCAAGCTACTCTGTTTGATGTGCTTTCCTGCCTTTGTAAAGTAGTTTCCTTTAAGGGGGTTCTTAGATATGGAAGAGAATTTTTTCTGGCATCAAATTCACATCACATGTTAAATAGCTCTTTCTAGGGTTCACGTCTCTTACACTTCTGTTTTGTCACTGACAAAGAAGTCCCTTTGGAAAATGTGATCAGGAAAAATGAAGAAAAGAGGAAACGGGCCATGTTTACGAAATCTACTTTGATAAATTACAAGGGTCTCTGAGCCATTGGAATATCTATTTGGAACACCGAATTTTTTCACATGAGCATCTTTCTTCAATTACATTTTGTACACCATTGTTTATTTTTTGGGGGGAATTTCGAACTCTCAATACGGATTAGACGTAATTCACCCATTAACCAAACTGTTTGATTGTATTTTTTTTTTATCAGACACCAGTGTAGTGTCATTGATGCTCTGGGTAGTTCGCACTGGGACAGCTTGAATTGTCATTATAGGTGGCTTAGTTGAATACCATTGTAAGGATCACATTTTTCAAATATTATTTTACAGTGGACACTGGAGGTAGGAGATACTGCTGAAACAGAAGAGCAACGCTTTGCCCTGGCTTTCACACTTGAGTTGGGTTATCCTGGTCAGTTATGTTATTCACATGTGCCCCAGTTGTCCTATCTGCCAAAATGAGAACAGGCTAGAAACAGCATCAGGCACTAAATAATAAGTGGACAAAATGGTGAAAAGGATTTGCTCAACATAAATGCATGTCAGAAAAATATCATAAGACCCAGCATTTGCATTCACACTTTCAGATATATTATTCCTTCTATGAGGTTTGGTGTCAGGTTCTGGCTTGAGGAATAAATGGGTTTCCTGCAGTATGTTGGTTGTGTGTAGCTAAGAGCCATCAGGATTGCTGGAGCATCTTTCAGTGATAGTCTGAGAGCAAAATCATGTTCTTAGTAGTGTTGTTTGATAGATGTGTCCACGTTTGTGCTGATGGTTTCTGACACTGCCAGTGCCAGCCGATATTATCCATGTTTCATCTGGGTCTGCCTTCCTGTTCTGAGTCTGATTTGTTCAGGTTGTGTCCTCGGCTTTAGGGAGGTATGCATCAGTTTCCTTCCATGTTTGGTGGTATTCTGGTCCTAAGGGGGCGTTTGATTTAGTTTTTCCTTGGAATGGTGGTTCCAACTGCATGGACGTGCTGCCCCTTACTGAGAGTGTTGGCTTTATTGGGACTTACATTTGCTGTGTTATTCCATTCCTTTGCTGCAACTCACTTTATTGATCAGTGCAATAGTGATTTGTTTCGTCATTCTAGTGGGTCCTGCTGTTGTCTACTTGTGTTTTTGCAAAACAGTCCTCTGCTTTGGGAGGTCAATTTTATACACGAGCCACTATGAAGTTAAGCAGCTGTGAGGGATGTATGACGATACCACGCATGCATTACATCGCATGCCATTAGATCGCGGTTTTAACAACGCAAGTCGTTACAACGACTTGCGTTGGAGGGCGCTGGACTTAGAAGTAGTTTAATTTACTATTCCAACTCCAGCCTACGTACAGTAGGGAAGGTGTTGGATAGTAATTTAAACTACTCCTTGTCCTATAGCGCCCTCCAGTGCAAGTCGTTATAACGACTTTCGTTGTAAAAACCTCAATCTAATGGCATGCGATGTAATGCATGCGTTCTAAAGGTTGTTTCCCGCTGTGAGATCAGCAGCCAAAGTGAACCTCACCACAGTTCTGGCATGTCCATTTTCTTCAAAATGCAGAAAAGGTGAGGGGCTGCAATTTTTGACCTATTGTAATATCTATTGACCGAGAAAGAATGTCCACATATATATCATTCCTATAGCCTAATTGGGCAGAAGGCATCCATTATGCCAAAATGGTGATTGTAAAAACAGGGTCTGCAGCCAGGAATGAACAACTGCAAAGCAAAGACAGCTGCAAGAAAAAGGTGCTAACCTGTGCATTAAAGTTAGACTCCACCAGGAAGACTACAAGGAGGACTGCAAGGCTTTTTGTCATGATCACAGGCAAGCCATAGTTTACTAGGACTCAATCATAACAATTAAATGTATTTATAACTGGGATCCCGGTGACAAAATGCTAATACACTTCAACTAGATGACCAAGCAGTACAATTTACCCTTGAGTCTCAGTGATGCTGGCGAGTCAAGATTTACTCAAGGGTTGGTATAGGGTTACATATTCAAAAATACTGTATGGCGATTAGTAACAGGTAGTAAGGCCAGTGTCTAGTCAGCTCTTTAGAAAGGAAACATTGTTATTTACATATAATAATGATATACCAGTGAAGGAGAGAAACCAATGGATGATTCAGGAGTAGAACCTAGGTGGGTTGCTATTGATCTGTAGTTAATCAACAAGAGAGGGAGGGAAAAAAGGAAGATAGGAGCCACTCTCGGTCCCCCAAATTTCAATTCAAATAAACAACAGAAGAGTGAAGCCAACAGAAGAAGAGCCAGCAAGAGGAGTCACTCAAATTTTGAAGAAGAACCCTCACTCACCAACCTAGTTGGTGACATGCTTCATCATTGGGTTCCCACCAGAGAGGCCGAGTGCCTCCCTGGTGTGCTACAACGCCTGACTACATCGGAGCTGGTTTTTTTGTGTAGTGTAAATGTGAAAGGTGATGGTGAAAAAGTTTTTGTTAAAAATGCCTTGATTTTATCCAGAACAACATTTTTATTAGTGTAAAATCAGGCACAATTAAAAACAGTGTGGTGGATGTTTGGGCTGGATAAAAATGACCAGCTACATCCAATGTGACAATAGGAATTTGGTCAACATGTTTCTGCCTCCAGATGCCCTTGGCGAGGCATTCGTCAGGACCAGATACCACGGCGGTATGCGCATGCTAAGGCGCACCCTAACCTGTGGTATATATAAAAAAGAAAGTGACTGGTACAACTTACAATTTTGAGTTGTAGGGCCCTCAGTATTTCTGAAAGCCAAAATAGTTATGTAGTGTAGGGTAGCCTTACACCATGGGTCGCAGTGGGGGGCGGTGGCTTGTCGTCACACGTACTCCAAAGCCAGGCACCCGCTCAGCACCTGGGTTCTCCCTTCAACTGGACCCCGTGGATGTATATGCTATTGATCTGGGCAGAAGTCCAGACAAAAATGCAGAGTTGTTACTGTTGTTGACCTTGGAGAAGAAGACCTGTCTGCCTTTGGGAGAAGGTGGACTCTTTCAAACAGGAGGAGTGAACAAACCTCATTGACAAGCAGAGCTGGCTGGAATGTCACCTGAGGAACAGAGAGGCCTCATAATCTGCAGATTGAAAGAACATGCTCCAGATGGCCTCCCAGTACCCATGGGGTGCTTCTGTTGTCCCTTCTACTTGCCCTTCAGGTCCAGATGGAATATCAACCTCATTCCTGGGGGTTGGAATTCTTCTAGGTTGCTAGAGAAGATCACTCTTGTTCTGGAACCATTCGAAATTATTGTTCTAGCCAAGCAGTCCCAGAGATATTGCAATCTGAGCCCCTAGTCAGGTCCTCAGTGACAGTCCAGTTGCAATTTACCAACTAAGTACTGGCCTCCTTTCATATCTATATTTATCATGGGTGTTCTGGGATCTAAATGGTGCCACATTCCCAGAAAATGGTGACAGTGATTGGTGGGTTCTGACTCACAGGTACCTTACTTTGGCCATCACTGACAGGGACATAAGGTCAGAACTGGCACCATGGCCCAACATTATCCACAGCAATTAGTCCCTTGGCTACTTGAATTGTGACTCTAAGGGCCTGCGTTGAGAGAAAATGTTGGTCACTTTGCTAGTGTCACAGGTGACAGAACTTATAATACTCTAAATGGCCAGGCCTGGTAAATAAGGTTGCTTGCAGTTTTCAAACCTTAAGGGTCTGCTCCAATCCAGGTGAAGCAGTTTTGCTGTCTACCCTAAGTCAAGCTTCATCAGGCTTGGGGACTTTTGTAGAATGATGCTGCATAACATGCCATCTCACATTGCAATGCAGATTTCACATAGGAAATGGGAGAGAGTAGCTTCACCTTGGCAGGGAACTTTGGTGAGCTTCCCCCTCACCCCCCTCTGCCCCTCTCTCCACTGAGACAATTTGTTTCAGGAAGGGGTTCATGAAATTGTGTATGTGCAGGCTTCCAAGTACTAGATGGAACATGCTTAGCTTTACAAAAAGCAGCCCACCAACTTTTAGCACACACTTATGTGGAATCCAATGAACTCCACTTTTCACTCATCCAGGAACATGTATAAAACAAGACACCCACCTACACCCTTATATGTAGTCTAACTCCACACATCTCTCAGACATGATGTCGGCAAAAGACCCCAGTTTTTGAGGACTGTCCAGAGTTTACATGGAGGATCCCAAAGGCCTTCACCCCATAAGAGTTCAGCTAAAAGGGTCTTTTCGGTGGCGTGGCCAAGATGGCGGCCGTGTAGGGCGTGGAACTCGGTCTCTCCATCCTCGGTGCCGCCTGGCTTCCCTGCTAGCTTGGTTTGGGGTGGCAGGGACGTAGAGCGGAGTGGACAGAGCAGCTGTGGGGCTGCGGAGACTCCCCCGGGCAAAGCGGCAGCCCTGGAGGACACTTTGAGCTTCAGAGAGGGGCGCAGCCGAGGTCTGTAGTCACCGGCCCTGTGGAGTATAGCCCATCAAAGGTAGCTTCCCGGCATGGAGCGGGTCACACTCTCCTCTGAGGACTGTAGCCAGAGCAGACGGCAGGGGCATTTGACTGACTCCTGACCCCTCGGAGTTTGGTGGAGTCTCCTGCCTGTGAGAGTGGTGCAGCAGGCGGATCCAGCACAAGACACGGGGAGCGGTCGGCCCCCTTTGTGATGAGGAGAATACTGCGTCGAGGAGCGGGCATGAGCAGTGCGTCGGGCCCGCGACGGAGGCCCTGAGAATGTAATGGCCGCAGCAAGGAGTGGAGGCCGCAGCGAGACAGCAGGTCCATGACAATTGCCCATGAGTTTGGAGAGTCCCCCGGGGCCTCAGCGGTGAAGGTGAGATTCCCTTGGAGGCAGGAGGGTGGCGAGGTAGCCTAAGCGAACTGTGCTGCTCTCCCCCCTGAGACAGACTTTAGAGGTCGAGGGCGGCGGCATATCGAGCTCTGCTGTGGCCCCAGATGTGAACAAGGCATTGGCGTGTGACGCATGTGGCTGGGCTGACTAGGCCGGGTGACCTGAGTACTAGAGGTGACTGAGAGCAGCAGCACTGCAGGAGGAAGCTAGTGGTGGGGTCCTGGAGGCTAGGGGAGTCTGCAGATGCCCCCCCTCCCTGAACAGAGCAGGGGGCCCAGTGGAGCGAACCTGCAGGGGCCTGCGCTACAACGTGTGGAGGACCTGGGGAGGCCCAGCATGGCCCTGTGGCATGGCGAACTGGGCAATTGAGTACAGGAGGGACCCTCCAGAGGGGGCCTTGCATTGGACTGGTGTGGAGAAGCGCACAGAGGAGGCAGAGGAATTGGGTTCTCGCCCCCCAGTGAGGAGGAATGTGCTTTACAGAAGCCGGAGGCTGCTTGAGGCAGAGCATAGAGTGTCTTGGCCTCTCGGCGGCAAGCTCGGCGGGCCCGTCTCGATGGCATCAGCCAGCGCAAAGAAAGGAGGCACCCTCAAAGACATGTTTACAAAACCCGCAGGTTCCAAGGATTGGGAGACTCAGAAAGTTGCTGGCAGAGCAGCCTCAGCACCTGGCGAAGATCTGGAGGCCCCGGTCACATGCTCCTACATGGAAACTCTGTTCTCTTCTGTAAGAGAGGACCTGCAACACATCAAGTGAGACCTAACTAGTGAATTATAGGCGATAAGGAAGAAGGTGATAGACATTAGCAATTGAGTGGACACTTTGGAGGGCCAAGAGAGCTCTCGGGGCGACGAACTAGAGCAACTGCAGCAGGAGATAATACAGCTCACGAATCAGCAACTAGACCTACAGGCCCATTCAGAGGACTTAAAAAACCGCTCTAGGTGGAATAACATCTGCATCAGAGGGGCCCCACGGGAAGCAGAGAAAGGGGATGTTGAAGCCTACATGGCAGATCTGTTTGCCCAGATTCTGGAAGACAAGCCGGCAACCGAGATCTGCCTGGACAGAACCCATAGAGTGGGCCTTGGGGGCGCTGGACATGCGCAGGCAGTGGACATTTTACATTGTGTACATAGCTTTCCTTTGAAGGAGCGGATCCTGCGGGTGTCCAGATCGTCATTGCCAATAGTGTTCCGGGGCACACCCTGCAGTTATTTCACGATCTTGTGGCCTCTATGCTCCAGAAAAGGTAGGAGTTTCGCCCGGTCACAACCTTCTTGAGAGACAAGAAGGTTCCCTACTCATGGGGTCGCCCCTTCAGATTGACATTTCGCTGGCAGTATCATCTTTTTCACCTCTGCTCCTTGGCGGAGGCATTAGAACTGCTACAGATCGACGCTCAGGAACTAGAGCACTCAGGAACGGAGAAGATGTCCAGTCGAGCAAGTGGGCACCAGAGGTGGAGGCGGGTGCCTACTGGTCTGGGGACTCCAGACCAGATTCGGAGGTCATCGCATCAGACAGGAGGACTCTGCTTGATAAACTCTCAGATGACTCTGTGGCTAAAGACCCTGCCTGAAGATAAGCTGCTTGATGTTTGAGGTGGCCGGGTGGTCAGGGTTGGCGAGGCCGGGTGAGAGTTGAGGAGGATGGTCACGTTCCCGTACTGCTTTCTTTCCACTGGACTGGAGTTGGACTTTCCCTCCCATTCTTCGATACAGGGACAATGGATGCTTACTGTCTTTGATTTGGGGTTTGTTTCCGGGTTCTCATCACAATGTCACATATTACACAATGGACAGGTAGTGGTCGGGGGGGAGTACCACTGGGGCTGGACCGGGGGTGGATGGCAGGGAGAGCTAGTGGTGGATGGCCCGAGCAGGTGGCATTTCCTATGGCATCCATGATGGGGGCTTGAGGGTCTTGACCCTCAATGTCAAAGGGCTTAACAATCTAGTTAAGACACGGGCCATACTCTCATACCTGGAGCACTCCCAGGCCGATGTTTGCTTACTTCAGGGGACTCAGCTACAAGCTAGTGATTGGCATAGACTTAAATCTAGAGCGTTTCCTCAGCAGTTTTTCTCCTGTCTGCCACGTAAGGCGGCTGTGGTGGCGCTGCTCTTCTCACGCTCTTTTCGAGGGAAGGTGGGGACAAAAATCACTGATTTTAAAGGCCGCCTGCTGGGGTATCGAATTCACTTTAGTCCAAACTCCCTGATCATAGGCTCAAGTTATGCCCCAAACGAGGGTCAGGAACAGTTTTTCATAAGGCAGTAGCAGACATTATGTTGACACAGGATCGCTGGGTGATCCTCAGGGGGGATCTTAGTTTAGTTTTCCACAATGAGTTAGATCGCTCATAACAGCACCAGGGGGCGGCAGGAGCCATATCCGCAGGGGGGTCCCTTTGGCTTCAAGAGATGGGTCTGCGGGACTTATGGAGAGAAAGACACCCTACTACATGCAACTACACCTTCTATTCCCATGCACATAAATGCCATGAACGACTCGATTATTTCTTGGGCCCCCATGAGGTACAGGCAGCGACAGTATCCGTGGAGATAGAGCCTCGCGTGCTGTCTGGCCACTCTGCGGTCCTCTTAGATCTTTCCCTCCCACGGGGCGAGACTCCCGCTCGCAACTGGAGATTGCGGGTGACTCTTCTGTGCAGACCAGAAGTGGTCAGTTAGATAGGAAGAGCAATCTGAAAGTCAATGATACCTCAGACGTGCGAATCTCAAAGGTCTGCGACGCAATGAATGCAGTGCTAAGGGGGTAATTTATTGACATCTCGGCGGCTGATAATAAGAGCAGGAGGGATAAGTGCACACAGCTTCAGCAGCAGGTGTGAGAGCTCAAACGTATTCACCACCTTACCAGGGAGCCTAGAGTGTGGAGACAACTGGAGGCAACTAGAAAACAACTTGCGGGGCTAGACCTGGATTATGCAGAATACGCACTCCTGCGCCTCAAACATACCTTCTATGTAGGGGGTAACAGATGTGGGAGGTTATTGGCGAACAAACTCAAAGGGAAGCGACAGGCCACCGCGGTGCACTCTCTGCAGACAGAGCAGGGGACTTTGATTATGGGGGTCGAACAGGTGGCAGCGATGTTCGGGTCCTTTTACACAGCCCTATATGCGCCTCAGGACCTCTCCCCCTCTGGCATTAGGACCTACTTGGCGGAAGCTAAGGTGACCAGTTTAACGGAGGATCAGGCTGACAGTTTGGAGGCCCTGATCAGAGTGGAGGAGGTCATTTCGGCTTTCTCAAGGCTGAAGACATGTAAGTCGCCCGGCCCGGACGGTTTCCCAGCGGCCTTTCATAAGACCTTTTGTTCAGTGATAGCCCCCATCTCACTAGGGTTTTCAACTCTATTACGGGCTCGGCCACCCTTCCTCCTTCAATGGCTGAGGCCTCCATAACAGTCATAGCAAAGCCAGGTAAAGACAAAAGACAGTGTGTGTCCTACCGGCCTATCTCTCTCTTTAATGTCGACCTGAAGTTGTTTACTGGAATTCTTGCGGCTCACCTTGAACCCCTCATGCCAGGGCTAGTGGAGCCGTACCAGGCAGAGATTATTCTGAATAGACACTGTGCAGATTATACTAAGCGGATTTCGCACTTGATTGATAAGGCTACCCGCTTGCGCTGCGAAGAATATACTCAATCGCAGATGAGAAAGCATTCAAACGCGTTCACTGGCCTTACCTGGCCAAGATGTTGGCACACTTCAGCCTGGGAGTGAAATTTTGAGCTTGGGTTCTTAGCACACCAACAGCTTCTGTAAAAGTTAACGATCTAAACTCTGATCGCTTTCCTATCTGTCGGGTCATGCAACAGGGATGCCCCCTATCCCATTTGTTATTCTCGCTCTACATGGAGCCGTTTGCACAGAGGGTCAGGGACAATCCGAGAGTGACAGGAGTGTGCTTTGGGGGGGAGGAGCACCTCATCACACTGGATGCTGCCGATGTACTGGCTGCGCTAGATGACTCGGGGACGGCACTTCTGAGCTTCCTTGAGGAGGTGCGGCTGTTCAGGGCTGTCTCGGTATTTCATATAAACCTCACCAAATCGCAGGCCTTAGATCTTACAGTTGCCCCCGAAACCAGGGAGCATCTTTCCCAGGCATTTTCGATTCAGTGGGCCCCGAAGTCCGTTTCTTACTTGGGCATTCAGCTCACGCCGACCATTGTTGAAGTGACGACTCTGAACTACCACGAACTGCTCCAAAGGGTGAAGGCGGATTTAGCACGGTGGCAGTTATACCCACTCTCGTGAGTTGGATGGGTCGCTGCTCTAAAAATGACAATCCTACCTAAGATATTGTATATGTTACAAGCCCTTCCACTGCAGCCTTCTATGGGGATGCTTCGGATGTTGCAGGGTGTGCTGCAGAATTTTGTGTGGGCAGGCAGCCGTGAGCGTAGTTGGCGTACGGGGGTGGACTGGGATTCCTGTGTTTGGTGTGTCATTTTCATGCCTCACAGCTCATATATATTTGTTGAATGGTCTCGTCCGGAGTCCGAAAAGAGATGGTTATTTGTGGACAGGGCACTGGCAGGAACTGCTTTGTGGAAGGTCCCATTTCTGGCCCACACATATCGCCCGGTGAACCTCTATGTCTCTCTGGTCTCCTTGCCCACTTTGAAAGTATGGGATGCAGTAGCGAGTCGAAGGGTGTTTGCATTGTTTCCCTCCCCCCTCACTCCGGTGGTGGGGAACGGGGACTTTACCCCAGGCCTGGACTACAACATGTTCAGGATCTGGCAGTGGCCGGGGTGCCGTTCAGTGGGACATTTCTTTGACAAGGAGGGCCCCATCCCGTTTAATGCCCTGCATGCCGATTTTTTTATACCAGAGGGAGAGAGATATCGATATACCTAGATAAGGCACTGGTTGATGCAGCCATGACAGAGGCGGCACAACGTTCCCTAACTAAATTTGAGAGGTGGCTGCTGAGCAAGGACACAGACAGGCATTTAATCACTGAACTGTATGGGTTACATAGGGATGGTGACCCCGGGGCAGGAATCCCCTGCACAGCTGCGGTGGGAGCAGGAGATAGGTAGACAATGAACTCCAGGTGAATGGCATGACATTTATTACCGGGCACAACAAACAGCCTCTAACGCCTCCATTATGGAGACGGTTACGAAAATAGCCACATATTGGAATTTAACGCCTGTACGTTTACATAGGTGGAACCCTGAACATAGCGACAGGTCCTGGAGAAGTTGTGAATCCCGGGGGACTCTGGTGCACATACTCTGGGAGTGCCCTAAATTGAAGTAGTTCTTGGACTAGGTTCTGTCGGACATTGACACAAACTTTGATACTCAGTTGCCCAGGTTCCCCTCTTACATAGTGTTGGGTCTCTCCAATCCACTTACATTCCCACTTAAATCTAGAAGGGGCGGCATATCGCTTTGGCACTGGGGGCAGCACATCAATCCATATTAGCTCTATGGGGGATAGACAGGGTGCTGTCCTGGCTGAACTGGCTACACCGGTTATGGCACCTTCTGTGGATGGAAAGGCTTTCCCTGACCTTGACACAACAAGGGGATTTATACCAAGAGATGTGGCAGCCGTTTCTTAAGCTCCTTGCACAGGAGTTCACGGAGCTCACTTGCCCTAGATATCTGCGACTGGTATGCCTGACGGTGGCCCGGAGTGACCCTATGGGCACCCTTCCATGGGTTTGACTAAGCTGTTCAATGGCTATTACAATACAGCATTTTCATGAGCACCCGGAGGGGGAGGGATGTTGGGTGGGAGGAGGGGAGTTGTTAACAGAAAAGTTGCTCAGGAAGCTCGATGCTGATGTAGTATGACATTGATGTGTTATTGTTAGAAATGGGATCTCTGGTTGGCTAAGGCTTGCGCCAAAGCCAGGCAGAGACCACCACTCTAGTCAGGGCAAGGGAGTTACACGCCAAAGATAACCCCTGCTCACCCCCTTGGTAGCTTGGCATGAGCAGTCAGGCTTATCCCGGAGGCAATGTGTAAAGCGTTTGCGCAACACACCCACAGCAACAACATACTAGGCACACCACAAAAAGGAACTCCACACAAGGTTATATATAAAAATAGCCTTTGTATTATCATAAAACACATTAGAATAGTACTCACATAATATACATCGTGCCACCTGGCACGGGGTCATATTTACAAGGGAATTATTTACACCTGACAGGGCCAACTGGACCACTGTCAGAACCAGCACAAAGCGAACTTAGTATAGGTAGTACTTATAATAAATGTAGAACACATCATGAACGTACAACCAGTAATCACTGGTAACCACTGTACTTAGCATCAGCCTGTAACATAAACTACATTATGCACAGTATCACATCAGGCGCGAATTACATTCTGCGCCAACCTCACCAGCATAAATACATTATGCAATCCTCTCATAAGTCTAAACCCATTAGACCCTAACCTCCTAAGTATAACTCACATTAGGGGCGTAAATCACGGTAGAGAATAACTCACAACCTAAACGCATTAGGTAATAATAAAATCACAAGCATAAACACATTATGCAAAACCTCATAATCATAACAGTACATTAGAGGTATAATACAGGGTGCGTAAATCATACTACATGATTACATTTCCTAGCACCCAAAATCACATCAGCACATAGATCAGATTAGGGCCTGGCGCCCTATAAACCTAACTGTCCCCCTGGCCAACTGGCCATCTCTAAAGGGGCTCAAATGCCCTATGTCCACAGAGTCAGGGCGCGCTGCCAACGCAGCAAAAGTCAAGGGTGCGCAACTGCGCAAACCTAAACGTAGCAGCTGCCCACTACTTGCTGGGCAGCTGGGAAACTCACTGGCACCTCTGTGCCTCCGGTCCCACTCAGGGACATCTCATGCTCATGCCCCTCTCGTTGCAGCTGCCCGCGCTGGTGCGGCGCAGCTGTGGCACTTTGCATAAAGGGGGCCCGGCACCTCTGTGCCCTCTGGACCCCCACGTGGCATTAAACACCGGCCACCATCGTTGGGGGCGGCCCGCTCTCTGGCGGGACCGCCCAGGCGCCGACAATGCGCCTCGATCTGCCCCCGGGCCTCTGGGGCCCTCAGGGACTCTAAAAACCAAGATGCCCCCTTCGTGGAGCGCACTGGCGCTTTAACACATCATGCCAGCCTCGTTGGATCGGACTGCCATCAGGCGGGGCCGCTCATGGAATGGGCACCGACGCTGTGCCCCGATCGTGGGGCGGCCCGCTCTCTCTCCTGCGGGACCGCCCGGCCCAGCAGGACTGCCTCGGTGCTTCGTGCGCTCCAACCCAGAGAAGACCAGCCCCCAGCCCCACTCACCGGGCTGCGGTCGGCAGGCTCCTCTCTCTCTGCCTCCTCTGGTCTCCTCTCCGCGCTGCGGGACCGGCCGCACTTCTCCCGGTCTCCTTGCAGCATGCGGGGCTCTCTCCAGGCATGGGAGCCCCGCCGACGATCCCGCCTCTCCTCATTTCGCCCGGGCCCCCTCCTGGGACCCGGGACTTCTCTGTGGAGCCCGCGAGGCTCAGGACACCTTCCGCCTCCTCTCTGGTCACCGGGGCTCCCAACCGCTCACGGGAGCCCCGCTCTGCATCACCACTCTGGCACCTCTTCCGGCCCGGCCGCAGGCCCCGCCCACGTCCTAGGCAAGGTTGTCTGACTTCCTGTTTGCGGCTCGGGCTGCCGCGGTGATTTCCACAGACGGCAATTTATGCGGGGTGGGCACCCGCCATAAGAACACACTCATAAGCGGGGTGGGCACCCGCAAAGAAAATAAACACGAAGCGGCCATGTGGGGTGGGCACCCACCATTTCCAGCATCACGGGGGAATCCCTATGCCGGGGATTCCCTCTCTCTCTCTGCAGCGTCGCGCTGCAACAGCCCACTCGCTCCTCGCAGCAAAGAGCCAGGTGCTCTTAAAAGTACAAGGCAAGCGCTCCCAAGGCGCTTAGATGACGCAAAAGTCCTGGAGGTCCTTTAGGGATCAAGGGGCAAGGCAGGGCCCAGGGAGGCAAGGCCTCCTGGCAGCCTCCCCTGGGCCCCAGCAGCAGCACGCCCCACCGGATTCAGGAACACCAGACTGAACATTTACATGGGGTCTCAGCCCCTTCTTTTATACACCCTTTTCCCTTTGTGTAAAGGTGCAGGGCTGGGGAAAAACCAGACGCAACTGGTTTGGGGGAGCTTTGGAGCACTTTGTTTTGCTCAGCTCCTCTCTCCTTTCACAGGACAGGCTAGGGACATCAGACGGACCACAGGGGGTGGAGCCAGCATTGTGGAGGGAAGGCACAGCCCTATTCAGGTCCCAGGTGCAACTCCTCCCTCCCATCTAGATGCAGATCTCTCTATTCACCACTGCGCTGACTCACCCTGCCCCTCCTGGAGCCACACACACCTCCCAGCCCCTGTCACTCACAAAGCCAGACATGCAATTCACATCAGGCAGGCAGACACAGAGCACACATAAATGCCAACTTCTAAAAGTGGCATTTCTACACCAGTCACAATAAATCTGCGCACACCATTGCGCAGCATTTATTCTCACGAGTTCGCACATACTAAACTCGCCCCTGCACTCCTCTCACACCAGGAATTACCATGGACACACATATCCCCCATGCATTCCTATGGGAGGGCAGGACAATCTCACCACACGCACTCAGCGCGCACGCACTTTACACTGGCCCACAGTGCTAAAGTGCCCAGAGACTTAAAACTACTGACACACAAGGCAAAAAGTTTAGGGGTGAACCGGCCAAAAAGGGCCAAGTCCAACACAACCCCCTTCCAGCCAAAACGCAGGGCAGACCAATCACCACCGTGATGGGCTTCCCTGCTTGGGGCGATAGAACACGGACGCGGGCCCGCACTGCAGGGACACCCTCCGGTTCTACGCCACTTGGAACCCATGGAATCCATCTAAGAGAAAAAACTCAGGACCAACTAGGCTACCCCACCGGTACTCCTTAGTTGTCCACGGCCAGGACCAGGCCCTAGGCCACCCAGATGCCACGGGTCCTTGCCAATCCAGAGTGGGGGCAGTAACCCCTGGCATACAATAGCCATTCTCCACTCTCCCTCTCAGTGTAGTTCCAAACTACCACTGATCCTTCAACCTAGGGTCCGCACCCTCATGCTGACCAGAGGTCACGGGCAAAGCATCTCCTCACCCTACCTCTACTTCTGGGGTTCCGCACCCTCCCAGGGGAAGCACCCACCAGAACACAACTCTCCCACCAGTTCAGGACCTCTCTCCATCAACAGGTCTACCACCTGGGATCCAAATTCACCGGATGCACCGGGGTCAGAGGCGAGGACTCCCTCCCTCTGCACCCCCTTCCAGAGTTCTGCACCCTCCCACTGTAGAGCAGGGTCCCTTCACTTAAGATGGGCCCCACCTGCTCTCAGGGTAGTACTACCACATTCAGCCAGGGACCCTAAAGATCCCGGCTAGGCCTGCACCACCCGTTCTGGGAAACACAGGGTCTCTTCACTTAAGATGGGCCCCACCTGTGTTCACAGGGGTACCCCTAGAAGGCAACCCGGCCAGGACACTGATTACAGTCGCCCTGCCGTCCAGGTCAGGAAACACCTGAACCTGGCTCCCCAACCCAGGGACGGTACCCTTTGGTCAGATGCCCGGCGAACCAGGACTTCACGGGGAGCACGCATGCCCCCTCGAGGGTGACACATAACTAATGTGTTGTGTGACAGTCTGCCTGGCGCAGATCTCACGACCTCCTGTCCATCTGACAGTGCGTGCAGATCCCCCAGGACAGAAGTGGCGTCACCATGGTCATTCATTGGCGACTCAGCCCTTCTGGCTGGCCCCTGACCCACTGGTTCTTCCACTGAGGACTCTTTCCCCCTCTCACCCCTCACTCTGGACCTCTGCACCCTCCCAACTGGAGTGGTACTGCCAGACACCAGGACCGCTGGAGCTCTGGTTACAGACACTCCACGTCCTCTAGACAATGGGAGATCCTCCTCAAATGGCCTACAAGTACAGCCTAGGCCCCCAACCTGGTGTTCCCTGAAGAAACCATCCAGGCCCTGGGACTGGGTTTCGGGCACCTTACACAGCCCACACTCACTCCTTCTCCTCTGAGACAGGACGTGAGCCCCTACACCCCTCCCACTACACTGGGACCTAGCTGGGCTACACTGAACCACTTCCACCACACAGGACCGGAAGATACCCGAGCCACTCTTGTTGGAATCATTCTCCAATGCCTCTGCAGGACCTCTAGCACACAGTCAGAGGTCCACCTCCCGTGCAAGCTCCTTATCACCAAAAGAACTCACACCCACTCGTCCAGTGCAACACACCACTCATCCAGACACGCCCCCAACCAAGACTGGTGAGACAGTTCCTTACTGCCCCTGAATCTCAACCTGTACCCCTCTTACTGGGAACCAGGTACCATACTGTGGGAACGGGGAATGGGACTTCCTGCACTGGACACCATATTGCTGCCACCACTGGATCCCACCCTTACTGGTGAATCCAGACAACTCAACTGAGCTCAGGGGATAAACTACCCTCCAGAGCTAACTTTTTCTCCTCCACACTCCCTTTCTTCCCTCCTATCCACCCACACCTCTGGGGACAGGAAAAGGGATTGGGCACTGGACCCAGCAAGGGACTCCCTATCTATGGGAACCTCCCAACCTACTGGTGTCCCGCCCTGTCATTTTCTCTCTTCTGCCACCAATCATAAAAAGTGCAGAAAACACCATTAAAAAATGACACTGTTGAGGAGAAAAATAAAATCAGTAAAAATAATCCCCAATATGTGATTATCTAAAATGCAGAGTTTTGTAGTGCAGCCAGTTGTCGCTGTGGTACTGCGCAAACGCAAGTCCTATCCTCACCGCTGACAACCAATGTTAGAAATGGGATCTCTGGTTGGCTAAGGCTTGCGCCAAAGCCAGGCAGAGACCACCACTCTAGTCAGGGCAAGGGAGTTACACGCCAAAGATAACCCCTGCTCACCCCTTGGTAGCTTGGCACGAGCAGTCAGGCTTATCCCGGAGGCAATGTGTAAAGCGTTTGCGCAACACACCCACAGCAACAACATACTAGGCACACCACAAAAAGGAACTCCACACAAGGTTATATATAAAAATAGCCTTTGTATTATCATAAAACACATTAGAATAGTACTCACATAATATACATCGTGCCACCTGGCACGGGGTCATATTTACAAGGGAATTATTTACACCTGACAGGGCCAACTGGACCACTGTCAGAACCAGCACAAAGCGAACTTAGTATAGGTAGTACTTATAATAAATGTAGAACACATCATGAACGTACAACCAGTAATCACTGGTAACCACTGTACTTAGCATCAGCCTGTAACATAAACTACATTATGCACAGTATCACATCAGGCGCGAATTACATTCTGCGCCAACCTCACCAGCATAAATACATTATGCAATCCTCTCATAAGTCTAAACCATTAGACCCTAACCTCCTAAGTATAACTCACATTAGGGGCGTAAATCACGGTAGAGAATAACTCACAACCTAAACGCATTAGGTAATAATAAAATCACAAGCATAAACACATTATGCAAAACCTCATAATCATAACAGTACATTAGAGGTATAATACAGGGTGCGTAAATCATACTACATGATTACATTTCCTAGCACCCAAAATCACATCAGCACATAGATCAGATTAGGGCCTGGCGCCCTATAAACCTAACTGTCCCCCTGGCCAACTGGCCATCTCTAAAGGGGCTCAAATGCCCTATGTCCACAGAGTCAGGGCGCGCTGCCAACGCAGCGAAAGTCAAGGGTGTGCAACTGCGCAAACCTAAACGTAGCAGCTGCCCACTACTTGCTGGGCAGCTGGGAAACTCACTGGCACCTCTGTGCCTCTGGTCCCACTCAGGGACATCTCATGCTCATGCCCCTCTCGTTGCAACTGCCCGCGCTGGTGCGGCGCAGCTGTGGCACTTTGCATAAAGGGGGCCCGGCACCTCTGTGCCCTCTGGACCCCCACGTGGCATTAAACACCGGCCACCATCGTTGGGGGCGGCCCGCTCTCTGGCGGGACCGCCCAGGCGCCGACAATGCACCTCGATCTGCCCCCGGGCCTCTGGGGCCCTCAGGGGCTCTAAAAACCAAGATGCCCCCTTCGTGGAGCGCACTGGCGCTTTAACACATCATGCCAGCCTCGTTGGAGCGGCCCGCCATCAGGCGGGGCCGCTCATGGAATGTGCACCGACGCTGTGCCCCGATCGTGGGGCGGCCCGCTCTCTCTCCTGCGGGACCGCCCGGCCCAGCAGGACTGCCTCGGTGCTTCGTGCGCACCAACCCAGAGAAGACCAGCCCCAGCCCCACTCACCGGGCTGCGGTCGGCAGGCTCCTCTCTCTCTCTGCCTCCTCTGGTCTCCTCTCCGCGCTGCGGGACCGGCCGCACTTCTCCCGGTCTCCTTGCAGCATGCGGGGCTCTCTCCAGGCATGGGAGCCCCGCCGACGATCCCGCCTCTCCTCATTTCGCCCGGGCCCCCTCCTGGGACCCGGGACTTCTCTGTGGAGCCCGCGAGGCTCAGGACACCTTCCGCCTCCTCTCTGGTCACCGGGGCTCCCAACCGCTCACGGGAGCCCCGCACTGCATTACCACTCCGGCACCTCTTCCGGCCCGGCCGCAGGCCCCGCCCACGTCCTAGGCAAGGTTGCCTGACTTCCTGTTTGCGGCTCGGGCCGCCACGGTGATTTCCACAGACGGCAATATATGCGGGGTGAGCACCCGCCATAAGAACACACTCATAAGCGGGGTGGGCACCCGCAAAGAAAATAAACACGAAGCGGCCATGTGGGGTGGGCACCCACCATTTCCAGCATCACGGGGGGAATCCCTACGCCGGGGGATTCCCTCTCTCTCTCTGCAGCGTCGCGCTGCAACAGCCCACTCGCTCCTCGCAGCAAAGAGCCAGGTGCTCTTAAAAGTACAAGGCAAGCGCTCCCAAGGCGCTTAGATGACGCAAAAGTCCTGGAGGTCCTTTAGGGATCAAGGGACAAGGCAGGGCCCAGGGAGGCAAGGCCTCCTGGCAGCCTCCCCTGGGCCCCAGCAGCAGCACGCCCCACCGGATTCAGGAACACCAGACTGAACATTTACATGGGGTCACAGCCCCTTCTTTTATACACCCTTTTCCCTTTGTGTAAAGGTGCAGGGCTGGGGAAAAACCAGACGCAACTGGTTTGGGGGAGCTTTGGAGCACTTTGTTTTGCTCAGCTCCTCTCTCCTTTCACAGGACAGGCTAGGGACATCAGACGCACCACAGGGGGTGGAGCCAGCATTGTGGAGGGAAGGCACAGCCCTATTCAGGTCCCAGGTGCAACTCCTCCCTCCCATCTAGATGCAGATCTCTCTATTCACCACTGCGCTGACTCACCCTGCCCCTCCTGGAGCCACACACACCTCCCAGCCCCTGTCACTCACAAAGCCAGACATGCAATTCACATCAGGCAGGCAGACACAGAGCACACATAAATGCCAACTTCTAAAAGTGGCATTTCTACACCAGTCACAATAAATCTGCGCACACCATTGCGCAGCATTTATTCTCACGAGTTCGCACATACTAAACTCGCCCCTGCACTCCTCTCACACCAGGAATTACCATGGACACACATATCCCCCATGCATTCCTATGGGAGGGCAGGACAATCTCACCACACGCACTCAGCGCACACGCACTTTACACTGGCCCACAGTGCTAAAGTGCCCAGAGACTTAAAACTACTGACACACAAGGCAAAAAGTTTAGGGGTGAACCGGCCAAAAAGGGCCAAGTTCAACAGTTATCATGTGTGTATAGCCTTGCTTCTGGTTCTAACAATAAAAACAAATTTAAACATAAAAGGGTCTTTTCCTGGATATGAATTATGCTGCCTGAGTACCTGAGTTGATGGTTGTTAGTGCAGTAGTCACCCTCACAAATAGGAGTGCAGTTTTGCATGATTGCCCTGTGGTGAAAAAATACAAGTTGTAAACATGCAAGGCTAGGGCTGCACAGCTTCACAAGGCCAAGCAGAGTAATAGTGTTCAAACCTTGCCCCACATTTCTTACAACTGCAGTAGGCTCAGGACATGACCATTTGTTTGGTGGCAAGTGGAAAGTATTTGGGCTAGTGATGGATGTCTTTAAATTTTAAGAGTTCAATTTTCAAGAAAATACGTAAACATCCAGTCTCAGGTACTTTCTAATAGATCATATACATTATTAGCCAATTACTTGACCTGAAATAATGATGGATATGTATGTGATCTAGGAAATATGCAGCTAGTTCAATAAGTTTGTAGAAGAGTAGCTCGTGGTGAAAGTAAGTGCTAGCCGGAAGACAACCACTTGCTGTCAGTATTAGAGAAAACACTGAATCCAGTTTACGAGAGATATAGTAATTCCATGTTCTGTAGTATCGTGAAGAAGGAAGTGGTCAACACCCTCATATTTCACTTCACATTGTAGTGTGCATTGTGACAAAGAATAGTAGGTCTTAGAGTAGCATGTGTAATTGAGGCATTGAGGGCAATCAGTTGAAAAGATGGGTCCTTAGTGTCCATCCATACGGAGGAAATACATGAGCTAAGAGAATCATAACAGACAATGCATCCCAGAGTCGGAGTGTCAGGCAAAAAACTTTTTTCCACTTGTGGCACCTTAGTGGACCTGGGGACATCTAGAAGGTTTCTTCACTGGAATGAATTATTTACACCCTGGGTGCACCTGAAGTTCAGTGATGGGATACATTTTAAGTATTTTATTGCACATAACTGGATTTGAGACTATGTATGATTTTCTGTATGCGGACGGTTTTCCCGCACCTCTAATCCATTTAATTTTTATTGTAGAATAAGATATTTTGCAGAATGATTAAGAGATTTATGTTGTAGTCACTGTTTTGTGTCAATTTGGTTATGAGATATTCCATGTATTGTATTACAGACAGGGCCGGACTGGGAACAGAAACCGGCCCTGGCAAACTGCTCAGCCGCCCCCCCCCCCCCTCCCTGGGGTGAAGGGGAGTGCAGCCGAGCAGTTTGCGAGGGCCGGTTTCGGGCCGATTTTGTTACTGGGGGCCGATATTGCCGACCCCCGGTAACAAAAACGCCCCCCCAGGGGACCAAAACCGGCCCCCACCCTAGCGGCCCACCGGGGAAATGCCCGGTGCCCGCTACGGCCAGTCCGGCCCTGATTACAGATAGATACTCAAAAGGTGATTGGGGGAATGCCTACAAATCGTTGCCCTGGGTAGCATTCCAACCCATCATTTTTCTCCCACTGTCCCATGCTTGAGAGAGGCCTGGCTTTTTTAAATCAGTATTGACCCAGCTCCTCATAGGAACAGCCCTTCCTGAATTGCCTGACGATTAGGGATGGGAGATAAATTCCACTCCGCCACCGGAGTTCGCAGAGTTTTGCCCACTTCACATTACGCTTATTACGTGGAGTTCCAGCAAAACTCCGCCAACCGCCACGTGGCGGGGTTCTTTCCTGCATGCAGCTCATCAACAGTAAGTTGGCGAGTGTGAGGAAGAATTGGTGTCCCTAGCACCTTTAGGACAGCCCCTGGCATGATTTTCTCAATGCTAGAGGTCACAAACTTTTGCGGTGAGAAAGCTGCTGCACGAGTAGAAAATCTACTAGAGCGGCAGCAAAGAAGCAGCACCCTCTGGCACACAGCATGGTGCAGTTTGCGCTGATTTTGCAATGCAGAAAAAGTTCACGGTGCTAAAAATCAGTATGATATGCTGATTCCGCCCACTCGTGGAACTCTGCTGAATCTCCAGAGTTTTCATCTACTCGGCAGAATTTCATGAAGTGAAACTCCGCAAGTTTGGCTCACCCCTACTGACAATGCCCACTTCAAAAGGGATCACAAGCAACCCACATTGGTTTTGAACTTTTTGGGTTTCATAAGTTAGATATAGCTGGCACCCTGTGGCACAGAGAACAAGGGACATATGTTTGTTTCTATTGGAGCAGGAACAAATTTAATTTGTATATTGCAGTTATCTGTCTAGATTGGCACAGTGGATGAGAAATGGCAGACTGGAAAGCCACCGAAAGCAATCACCAATGGCTTAGAGTTATTCAATAAAAGACATGGGGTTTGATCCTATAAGGTCAGCATAGGGGAGGAATCCATTAATACCTATGCAAAACACAAAGATCCCCTCCAGTGGCCATAAATCCAAATCCATTCAATATATTACACACTATGAACATAAATCATGTGTGACATGAAGAACATTTCTTTTACAATCATTTAATAATTTTCGTTCATTACTGTAAATAGTAGCACTGCAATAAATAAATCATTAGCATAAGAACTCACACAAAATAAAAGTACAGTACGTGAAAAGGAAATCAAAGTCTTGTGCTCCTAAGTATCACAAATGTGTGTCATAAGTCGTATTCCGTAATTTATCCCAACAAAACATGTATAAGACAAAAGACAAACATTATACATGTATTAAATTATACATCCCAACATAGATCAGTTTAACAAGTGGTCCAGAAGTCTTAAAACAAAAGAAGTAGCAACATAAGGTGTTTCACATGTGTGCTTGAAACATTTAATTAAGTACCAACTAGGGAGGGGGGGAAAGCTGTGTTCACAGTCCTATTTCTAATCGTGTCTTCTCATTTCAACATTCTTTTCCCTTTGCTTATCCGAACAATTTATTCGCAAGTTTTGGGAGTAGATATGGCTCATCCACATTCCTCAAACTAAAGATTGCCGACGTGTTTCAACCTCAATATTAATGGGATATTATGAATTTTAATGGAAGTCATCACCAGGGCTTCAATCCATTTTTCATCTGGTCACTATGGTGAAAAAACATTCAAATTAAAACACCTAGTGAAAGTGATTGCTTGCATTAATAGGAACACTTGTCTACTTATCCACAAAATTGAAGATATACCTTGCTCATTTGGCTTTCAGTGTGATTTTGGAAGAATTATAATCTGAAAAATCAAGTTAAGAGGGGGAGTGTGGACCCAGGATGTGTGTGAGTAATCATACATGAACTTTATGGTGTAGCAGTATTGCCTTGAGGGGTTATTTTTAATAAGACTCTCACCAGAAATCGATGTTCGATATGGCTTAACGCCTCAGGGGAAATGAAGGAGTAAACATCTTTAACCAAGTGTTCCAGTTACCTCCGTGTATTAATTATATGTAACACAACGGTTCCTCACTTACTTTAGTGCCTCCGTGTATACACGCGTTCACATAAGATGGCTGTGCACCGAGTTTAGGGTGGGAATTCTGTTTTTTTTTTGGAAGAATTTCTATTGCCACCCTTCTCCAAATCAGGCCGCTAGCCTTTGTGAGTTGTCTTTTAGGTAATATTTTGTAATTTGCCTTCATATCATAGAACCGCTGCCTTGGTGTATAAATTATTATTTAGTTGTGTTTCCGATACGGCAAGTTATATTTGCCTTTCCTGTTCCAATTAACAGAGCAATCTCCAGGGCTTCGTTCTCAAGGGGTCTCCCAAAAACCTCTGACTTAAACACATGAATTATACTTACATTTAAGAGTGAAAACATTTGTGCATCTATTGTAATATGGTGTGGCTGAACATGTTGCTGTAGAAAAAAAATCTTGAATGGACTAACAGAATGGTACATTAATATGTCAAGTTGTTATTCTCTTTTTTATTTACAAAGCCCTATCGTAGCACAGATAATTAAAATATAAGGGGGCATATTACCAAGCCCCTATCGCCACCACAACGTCACTTTTTGTGACGTTGTGGTGGCGATAGGGTCAGCGCCCTATTACCAAGGCAGCGTTAAACCACATAAGGTGGCTAAAAGCCACGTTAAGTGGCTTAACGCTGCCTTGGTAATAGTGCCCCTTTCACGCTAAACTTAGCGTGAAAGGGGCGTGCAGTGGGTGTTGCGGTGGGCGTTCCACCGCAACACCCATTCACTTCGACGCTGCCACCTATTATCAAGAGAGGCAATAATAGGTGGCAGCGCCAAACTTAAGACCAGGAAAATCCTGGTCTTAAGGTGGCGATCTCCTCGATTTTTGCTTTTTCTATGTGTGCTGCCTTGTGCAGCACACATGGAAAAAGCAAAATGCCAAGGTATGTTTATGTACAGGAAGGTGTCCCTTCCTGTACATGAACAAACCTTTTTTTTAAATGCCATTTTGTAACTTACATGTGTGCTGCATGAAGCAGCACACATATGGTGCAGCCTTGTGTTTCCGAAGTGGAGATGAGAGGCGTTAAGCCAAGGAGGTTAATGCCTCTCACCGCCACTTCCTAGATAATATGCCCCTAGGTCTATTCGGGTTAAGCTGCCTACATGGAACCTGAGGGCTTGGGTTCTTATCCTGGCTCTGGCACTTGACTGTAAATTGTGTGATTGCTGGCAAATTACCGAATCCTTTGATGACTAAACATATAGTGCAGTTGCAAAACTGTGAAATGTAATGCAACTGTGAAATGCAAATATTTGAATCTGTGATTATGTGCAGTGCTCCATTGCTATCCTGCTAGGTAAGTAATATATAAATGCCAATACATATAGTCTTGAAAGGCGTCTGCTAAGCATTTGCACGGGTAGCTCTAGGTCTGCAGAGCTGGCCAAGTCATTTGAAGCTCAAACACTTTTGTATCTGTGGCCATCACCTTAGGTGAGCCTGAATTTGATGATAGCAGAAGTCTACCAGCGCCCTATCGTGTTCCCCGCTCTTGTTGGACTTGGCAAGGCTCAATGAGGCTCAAGATATATGTTGCAGTTGTTATGTTTATAAGTCACATATTCCTGAAATTTATTTTTATGTTCTTCCAAACCAAAAGTGTGCAGTGTCAAATTCAATCGTGGAGAATCAGTTGAAGGAAGGCATGAAATCAAACAAAGGAAAGCATGAATGTTGACCTCTGGAGAAAAGAAGCTGAAAAGCAAAGGAGAAATGCAGAGACATTTAAACATGGTCCTAGACATTGAAGCAGAACCCAGACCTTAATGACACTCATGTTAGGCCAGAATATTTCCTGGTGCACCCAAAGTAATGCTGATTTCCATTAGCACCCGTTTGTGCAGGAGTTTAACGATGGGTAGCCTACCAGGTGGCACGAGGTTCCAGGTGTTGATGGGCCCAATGCACCCCGTTTGAGGCTATTGGTATTATCCAACCAAAGTTTGGGGTCTATTATTCTTGCTCTCTTGGAGGCCCATGACACCCTTACCACCCGACAGATTTTCTGTGTTGGAGGTAGATGTATATATATATATGAGCTGTGATACAAAAAAATAAGCTGCCTTTCAAACCTAAGTAGAACATTTTCCTGATTTGAATTTGATTTTTGTAACGACGCCGAGGTCTCTCTCTCTCTCTCTCTCTCTCTCTCTCTCTCTCTCACACACACACACACACACACACACCGACACACACAAGCAAGTGCACACACACATGCACGCACGTGCACACAGATAGAAAAAAGTGACCTCTGCACAGTGAGAGGATATTGAAAGAAGGCTTGTTTCCCATTTAAAGCAACCATGGGCAGCTGCTGCTACTTACACACACATCACTGGAGAAGATGCAATAGTGGTCGCATCCATTTATCAGGGACCCATGGGGGGGATCATGTCTAGCAGAAATCCAGAATGCTGCCCAATATGATCAGATTCACACACTGAAAACAGATGAGTTGTGTGGAACAGTGCACCTACTTCTGGATTTTGTGGGGATGGGGAATTGTGGGTGTTGTTTAAATATTACATAGTGGGACCTGGAAGAATGAAGACAGGTGTGAAACAATAAAGGAAGGTTATTGCAAAGACCAACAATAGGTATGGTCCAGAGAGTTCCCCATCCATTTCGTCTTCAGTCTGGTTGCCTCTTCCAGTTCCAAATGTCACTGCTCTCAGCTTCATTTTTGAATATCCACTCAAAGTGAACCCTCAGGGGAATGGGGTTGCTACTTAAAGATTTAAGTTTCTCAAAGCTTTAGAAAAAAATGATTCCTCTCAGGACTGAGGCGCTAGCATTTATCTTCTACTGCCCAAAGTCCTTATTTTTAAGCTGCAAATAATCCAATATGCAGCAGCTCAGACTGTTTGGGGCTTTGTAGGAACAGCTTGATCTCCCCTCACTTCATGAAAGCCAAACTGGTTACCTTTCTACAACAAAATAATCATGAAGTCCTTACGCCTTTGTCATACAACTCTTTTTGTTGTGCCAACAAAGATGCTACAGGGAAGAGACGAGAATCCCAGAAGGACATTGAGAGAAACTTGTATAAAACAATATAGTAAAAAAACATTTACATAGCTCCTGATACCATCGGAAACACATAACATAAAACATAGTTTGCTATCAAGATGTATTCCGAACCTGGGCAGATATCACTGCTGAGAACACAAAGGTCTATTCAGGCAGGGGTTACTTGTAAAAAGTTGTTAAATGTTGTCTTCATTTTACTCTCTATTGAAGTACACAATTAAATGAGTATTACCTACACCACAGAACATGGGTGAAATGAAAATAGGTCAGCTATGCTTTGCACTGTTGCATAGCATGAAACGCGTTAAAGTGTGTGTACCTATTGACATATTGACGACAGGGAATCTCCATGGTGGTAAAGGGTGGGGTGGTTGTGTCCCTTTGACTTTATGTTTTGCCTTTTTTAAATGTGTCTCCTTAAATTTAAAGGCATTATACCGTATCATTTTCTACACATGATACCACTCTTAATTCCATTTTACGAATTGCCCTTTGCCTGCAGTGAGCACACTTTCAATTTAACAAATTAGTAGTTATGCAATAATGCAAATCATGATTTTCATATTCTCTATGTATTTTAGGCAAAAGTTAAATTATTGCATACTACCATCTCTATACTTCATCCATACTCTTCTGCAAATTTCCTATTTTTATATTTCCTTTCACTGTTCCGCTTCTTTCCTCTCATTCGACAGCTATTATATTTTTATTTGGCATTGTACTCATTTCTCCTTGCAAAAGTCACCACAGATAGACACAAAGGACATATTTTTTCAGCTTCATTATTTCCCAATACTCCTGTTGCCACAGCACGGTTATGGGTTGTCATAGACACTGGTCAATGTGGTGGTTTAGATTAACTAAACTCTCAATTCTCCCAATAGATCAGGTGATCTTCAGAGGTGTCACCTTCTGCCTGGGCCTCAGGTTGCCGCCTCAAGCCCTCTAGAGTGGGGTATTCCTTCTGCGCCTTGAAGAAATCCTCCTTGGTGGGCCCGCCCTCAACTTGCCAGCTAGCAAGCTCAGGCAGGTCCCCCAGGGCTGCAATATTCTCCCCAGTTGGCTCGGGGCATCCTCCTCAGGTGCCCTGTCAACCTTGACCATGGAAACTTCAGGGGCTCCTTTCCTGTACCCCTTGCCCCACTCCTTCTAGACAGGTGCCTGGGCCATTGTTCCAGGCTCCAGATGCCATTGGCTCCCTTCCAGGGCACCCATGGACCTGGTGGCCGTACAGACCCATTCAGTTAAACCCAACATCTCCAAGTGTGACCTGAGCTCTACCTCCCTCCAGATAGTGTGCTGCAGGTCGTTGCCCAACAGACACTCTACAGGAATGGTGGGGCCCACAGCTACTTTTAAAGAACTTGATACCCCTCCCCACTTAGAGGGAACCAGAGCCACCGATAGTTGACTCTCACAATTGTTGGCGTATGTGAGTTGGTGGAATGTGTTAGGGAGGACCTGCTCTGAGGACACCAGCTGACACTTCACAGTAGTCATGCTGGCTCCTGTGTCCCTCAGAGCATTCACCCATTGCCCATTGATGGTGTCCCACTGCCTGTACTTAGAAGTATTTGCAGGCATATGGGCTTTTGGCCCATCTCCTTATCTCCCAGGAAAACTAGGGTCTCCTCTGTCTGCTCCACAAAGTTAACCGGGACTACCTACTCACCGAGCGCTACACTCGCCAACCCAGGTGCTGCCCACCAGTGGGGGGCTGTGCCCCCTTGAGACATTTGGAATTGACCTTGGAATGCCCATAGTTGTGGCACTCTGTTCATTGGGGTAGAAACCTCCCTGTCTTCTTGTCAAAGAACCCCTTCTTCTTAGGCTCAGACTGAGACTGGTTACGACTGCTCCTTTAGGAATTATTTTGGGGCCTTTAGAGAACTGCTAATTTTTAAGTTTTCCTCCCCCCCTATTTCTTCTGACGGGACCTCTGACCACTCTTGTGGAAGTCTCCCCAGATACCTTTTTGGACACTCTGGTTCTGACCCAGAGGTCCACCTCCTCAGCAAACTTCCTGGGGTCAGATAGCTTGCTGTCAATTTGGTTCTGGTGCAGCTCCGGAAGACAAGTACTGGGCAGGTGCTATCTCTGAATTAGATTGTACAGCTCATTGTAGTCATTAACCTTGCTGCCCCCAATGAACCATTCAGTGCCTTTCTGGAGTAGTCCACAAAACCTACCCAGGATTGGTAGGGGAGCTTCTGGCTGTCCCTGAACCTTTGGCAGTACGTTTCAGGGGTCAACACAAATTTAGTTACCAAGATGGCTTTCATGGATGAGTGCCTGGTTTGGTCCCCAAAGTAAGAAGTGAGTCCCGCCCCACTGCAGACATTTGTTTCAATACCCCCCCAGTGCTCTTCTGGGATCTTGTGAACCCTCAGGGCTACCTCAGAGACAGAAAACCCCTTGTCAATGTCATCTCCCACCACATAATTGGGCACCAATTCTTTGGGGTTGCAGACCTTTTTGTCTCCTTCAGACACTGCAGGTATGCTGCAACCATCCCTTCTGGACTCTCCTGTCTGGCCTTGAGATCCAGCTCTTTCAAACTCAGTTCTTGAGCTTTACTAACTTTTTCTCCTCTAAGGCCCTCTCAGCCTTCTTTTGTTCCACCTCCATGGCCAGTTTCTTCTCTTACATCCTGAGCCTGGCCATTTCCAGCCTGAACTCTCTCTCCTTCCTCCTTTCTGCCAGTTCCTCTGGGGACAGACTGTGGGAAGAGATACTGCTCCCTGCCCGGGCATGGAGCCCCAGATTAGGGGTTAAGTTATCCCCATCTGCAGACTGTTGGCCTTCAGGACTGAGATCCAAATCCTCTCCTTGGCTGTCCATCTCCTACTCTCCTTCAGTTGCTGTAGCAAGTGAATTGTGGACTTCCGCCCAGGCCCTCAGCGCCTTTTGCAATTCCACCTTCCTGGTGGTGCTCATGGAAGTCCCCTCTCTTTACAGAACTCTTTGAGCTGGGCCACATGTTTGCCAGTGCAAACTCCATGGTTGAAGAGTTGGATTTAGGCACAACAGACAGAGAGAGAATTTTTTCAAAAAATTGAAAAGCCCAGTTAGGGAGAATTTGCTCAAATTGGTCTGAGATTTATGGTGGGTAGTAGTGTAACTCAAAATTACTGTATGGCACTGCACAAACACAATTCCAATCCTCACCACTGATCAACAGTGTAAGAAATGGAGTTACTGGTTGGAGAGGTGAAACCTTTCTCAAGCAGCAACCACAATCTTTATAAGGGTAAGGCACAAGTAAACCCAAAATTACCTTGTGCTTAACCCCTGGTAGCTTGGCACAGAGCAGTGAGGCTTAACTTAGAGGCAATGTGTAAAGTACTTGTGCAACACTTCAAACAGTAAAACAGTGACAACACATCACAAACGAAGCCCTTAATAGTATTAGAAAAATAGAGCAGTTTTTAATAAATAAACAAGACCAAAATGACAAATAAAACAATTAGCAGAACTTCAGATATTGAATTTGAATGTTTTTAGAGAAAATAGCGCTTAAAGGTATAAAGCGCCAACTGTAGAAATCTGGTCACGCCGTACCTGGACAAATCACAAGTTCAGGCCAACCTTGATGGAGTGTGGGCCAGCTACAGGGACCCCATTAGACCCACTTAACAGAGTACCTTAAATCAGGGATGAGGCGTGCAGTCGGGGAGATGAGTCAGTTCCAAAGAGCTGTGAGGCTGGGATGCGGGTCCGGTGTCATTGTCTGGGCCCATCCGTGAAATGCCAGCCTCCCCAACTGCTCGTCCCACCACAGTACATATGATGATCCCTGGATCATTACCAACATCAGTCTTACTGACCTGTGATCCAGCAATAGGGACAGGACAGGCTGCCTCCAGGTTCGGCACTTCCAGTTGTGCTCAAAGAGGGCCATCAGGAATCCCTTTTTCCACCTTCAAGCAGCAATGTTGTTGAGCCCTTTTCATTCGCCACAAAGACCCCAACATCCATCCCAAACCCTGCAGACCCTAGAAGTGCTGACATAGGTAACAGCTCTGGGCTGGAATTGATGCTGGATGCCACAATTCGCAAATTCCAATGTACAAAATGCAGGTATGATCCCAGATGCTGATCCAGACTCTAGCTCCAGCTGAACCTTCCGCTTGTAGCCCATTGCTCTGAAACCTCTACTTTGAACATTTGCTGGGTACATTTCCAGGGCTGATTCTCATGCGATAGGTAATTCATCACCCCTGGTCGCTTCCATGGTTCCAGCGGCCTATGGGGCCCCTGCTGCATTCCTCGCTGCAGCCGCTACAGTTGCTCCAGCCACACTCGCTAATTTCGCGACTCGCGCAGCGTTTACGGCTCCAGACGCACCTCTTGCTAATTCAAAAGGGTTCCTCAGGTAGGTGCTGTTTTCACTTGTTTATGCTCCATCCTTCCTGGGAAGCCTCCCACAATGAGGCTCCTGTAAATGCTATCTGGAAGCTGCCTCCAAAACCAGAATGCCCAAAGTGAAGCCAGCCGCTCTGGTATGCCCTCCCAAGCAGCACACCAGAGTCATACCAGGTAGCTCCTCCTGCTGATAAACACCATCAGTCGGTACCTGTAACCAGTACTCGACCCCCTTGGGGTCCTCACTAATATCCTCACTAGCACCCCACATTTTCACATGCATGGGGAATGGAAAGTGCTGCGCCGGACCAAATCAGGCAGCTGCCATCATGCTTCCCTGATTGTTCATGCTCATTGGGTTCTAGGCCCCTGAAGTCTAAATGATCTCTAGAGATAAATCGCTGTAGGTGAAGACTAGATAAGTAGCACTCAATTGCAGAGGCATCATGGTCTATGGGAGCAGAAGATTGAGATCTCTTCAGTTTTCAGCATCTTTTAAGAATATTACCTTAAGAATACAATTGTGCCCATATGTGACTCTAGCATCCATGTAGAATTCACTCAACCATTGCATGGAGTTTACATCAAAAAGGGGAGATGGATTGGCCTACAAGGAATGGATACACTTACACCCAGGATAGTCCCTCTGAAAGATGGCAGAGCCGAGGAAAACAGTTATTTATCAGGAATACTTCCTGGTGGCCTCCATCTCTTGGCAACCTTCCTTGCCCAGTTCAGAAAGCAAAAAACCTTGGAGTATGGTTTGATGACCAACCTTGTTTTTCAGATCAAATAAATTAGATTACATCCTCTTGCTTTCATCTCCTCAGGGTGCTGAGGAACGTGTTCCCTTTTATTCCATTAGATTTGCAAAAAATGGTTATTGAGGCATTGGTTCTGTCTAGGATAGACTGTTGCAAAGATCTCTATCCAGGCATCCAAAAGAAGTACCAGGTGAAACTTCAATCACTTCAGAACGCGTCTGCTCGCCTGATTCTAAAAATCCTTAAGTTTAGTTCGATCTCTAAGGGCATTCGTGACCTTCATTGGTTGTCAGTTACTCAAAGGGTTAAATCCAAAGCCCTTTGTATCGCTCACCAAGCCCTGTATTCCACTGGTCAACAGCACATCTCATGGCGTGTACCATGTGGTAACCAACGATCTAGCACTGCTAAGCTAGCAGTAGCCCCCAAAATTAAGAGGTCAAAATGGGGAGGTAGACATTTTTCGTTTTTAGCGTCCACCTTGTGGAACTCTCTACCCATTGCATTAAGGTCTCGATCCAATATCTCTACTTTCAGAAAAATGTTAAAGACTTGGCTTTTTTCAGTTAATTATTAGCTGATCCTTTCATTCTATCCAGCAGGAAGCTAAGACGCCTTTGGCAAGTGCGCACTTTACAAAATTATAAAATGAAATGAAATGCCTTGGCAAGGCCAACACAGCTGGGCGATAGTTAACCAAATCCTGCTACTGTCCGTAAAGGTCATGATAGCTGAAAAATAGTAAGTCACATTTAAGGCTGGTGTCTCTGAAAGACAAATAAGCCTTGAAACGTATCGATCCCATGTAGGGTTCAAATCCTTATCTGCCTGGAGTATGGCTAAAGTTTTTGATAAATAATATTCTTGAGGCAGCAGTCTTTGTTAGAATACACACAAAATATCAGTATCATACAAAGCACGAAACACTCACTGAAAGGCTAGTAAAGGAGAGCCACATTTAGCTACTTTTCTGTACGACAATCAATCAATACCTTCTTTAAATAAACTAAATGAACAAACAAAATTCACAATTTGTCTCAAGCACTCCCCTCATGAATATCTAACTCCCCTGTTTGACCCCAATTTCCCAATAGCTGCTATACTGATGCCAGCTTCAAGGAATTAGAAAGTAACAAAAATATCAAGCTACCTTACGTCCATACTTTCGCTTTCAGTGCTCTGATGCCGTTTTCGGAAGGAATAATTAATTTCACAACATCCAATCTAATCCACACCAACAGAGTTTAATTGATGAATCAATTGTTTAAGGTTTGTGCGGTGATGCCAGGTATATAACAAGCATTGGCAAAGCCAATAGGTCTCTCCTATAGAAGAAGAGCTATTGGCAATGTTGTTTTGCCATTTTGTACACCAGTGTGGCTGCTGTTCAGCATAGCTAAAAGTTAGTGATGTGGAGTGTCTTAGAATGGAGTGGGGGGGGGGTAGAATGTTGTAGACTAGATTTGTAGGAGTAGAGTGGAGTAGGGGGAGTAGAGTGTCGTAAAGTTGAGTAGAGGGGAGTAGAGTTCAGTGGTTCAGTGGCAGAGTGTTGTAGAGTGCAGTGTCATAGAGTGCAGTGTCGTAGAGTGCAGTGTCGTAGAGTGGAGTGGTGTAGAGTGGAATGGGGTGGAATAGGGTTAAGTGGGTTAGAGTGAATTGAGGTAGTGGGGTGGATTGGATTGGAGTAGATTGGGGTGGATTGGATTGGGGTAGAGTGGTTTGGATTGAGTGGAGTGGGGTGGATTGGTGTGGGTTGACTCGATGGGGTGGATTGGATTGGAGTGAGGTGGAATGAAATGCGGTGATTTGATGGGGTGGATTGGAGTGGGGTGAATTAGATTGTTTTGGGGTGGGGTGGATGGGATTAGAGTAGGGTCGTTTGGAGTGGGGTGAATTTGAGTGGAGTGAAGGGGGTTGATTGGCTAGACTGGAGGGGGGTGCGTTGGATTGAATTGGGGTGGATTGGAGTGTGTTGGCCTGGATGGATTGGATTGAGTGGGGTGGACTGAACTGGGGTAGGGATTGGATTGGGATAGAGTGGGGTAGATTGGGATAGAGTGGGGTAGATTGGCTGCAGTAGAGTGGGTGGATTGGAGTTGGGTGGACAGAATGGGGTAGATTAGATTGGAGTGGGGTGGACTGAAATGGGGTCAGGTGGGGTTGATTGGATTTGGTGGGATGGACTGGAGTGGGGTGGATTGGAGTGGGGTGGGTGGGGTGGTCTGAAGTTGGGTGGACTGGAGTGTGGTGGAATGGAGTGTGGTGGAATGGAATGGGGTGAATTTGAGTGGGATGAATTGGATTTGCATGGGGTGGGGTGGATTGGAGTAGAGTTGATTGGATTGCAGTGGGGTGGATTGGATTGGGGTGGATTGGATTAAAGTGGATTGGATTGAGTGGTTTGGATTGGGGTAGATTAGATTGAGGTGGATTGGATTGGTGAGGGGTGGGGTGGGGTGAAATGGATTGGGGTGGGGAAGAGTGGATTTGATTGAGGTGGATTGGATTGGATTGGGGTGGGGTGGATTGGTGTAGGGTAGATTGGATTTGGCAGGATTGGATTGGGGTGGGGTGCAATTGGATTGGGGTGAGGTGACTTGGATTGGGGGTGAGGTGGATTGCATTGGAGTGGGGTGTATTGGGGTGGGGCGGATTGAAGTGGGGTGGATTGTTTTGGATTGGACGGGCTCAGATTGTTTTGGATTGGAGTGGGGCAGATTTGAGTGGGGCAGATTGGAGTGAAGCAGACTGGAGTGTGTCAAATTGGAGCGGGCAGATAGTTTTATCTTGAGGCTGATTGGAGTGGGGCAGATTGTTTTGGATTGGAGAGGGGCTATTGGAGTGGGTCACATTGTTTTGGATTGGAGTGGGCCGATTGGAGTGGGGCAGATTGTTGTGGATTGGAGTGGGATGGATTGTTTTGGATTGGACTGGGCAGATTGTTTTGAATTGGAGTGGGGAAGACTGGAGTATGGCAGATTGGAGTGGGGCAGATTGCTTTGGATTGGGGCTGAGCGGAGTGTGGCAAATTGTTTTGTATTGGAGTGGAGAGGATTGGAGTAGGTCACATTGTTTTGGATTAGAGATGGGGCAGATTGGAATGGGGCACATTGTTTTGGATTGGAGTGGGGTAGATTGTTTTGGATTGAAGTGGGGCAGATTGGAGGGCAGAAGACTGGAGTGGGTCAGATTGTTTTGGACTGGAGTGGGCAGATTGCTTTGGATTGGAGTGGAGTGAATTGGAGTGGGGCAGATTGGAGTGGGGTGGCTTCAGAGGATTGGGGTGTGGTGGATTTGATTGGGGTGAGTGGTTTGGATTGGAGTGGTGTGCTGTGGATTGGATTGTCTGGGGTGGATTGGATGGAGTGGGGTGGATTGGTGTGGGATGAGGTGGGTAGATTGGCGTGGATTGGAGTAAGGTGGATTGGAGTGTACTGCACGATTATGTGTTAAAGCATCATTTCAGAAATTACACATAAGAAAGAATCAATGTTGCTTTGTAATAAAATAATCCTCATCTTTTCAGAACAGCAACCACGAGCACAAAACAAATGAAAACATGAGTGCAAAGTGAGAAAAGAAGACTTGGTGAAATAAAAGAAAATTATCAATAGAAAATAAATCTTTGTTTGTCCTGCTAGGCACGTTTTTGCCAGTCACATGCCTTCTATACAGATTAAACAGAACAAAATAGTACCTCAATCACGTCAGGAGCAGCGGATGGGCACTGATTAAGTTGAATCAATTAGTGCTTGGTCCCTGCTCCACAGAAAGAAACGGAAATGATGTTAGGCCTGCCTTGACGAATTATGAGGCTACCAAGAAGAGTGCCATGCAAGCCAACAAATGGTCAGCAACAGGTGGGCTCTAAGCCCTTTTTTTGTTAACAACAGTGTCTCACAAGCGAGACTCATGCGCTAGCGCAGGCTCGACCCTAAAAAGGTACAGGGAAATGAAATATGCCTTGGGAGAGGATGTGGCATAATGACCAGAGCTACGAACTTTGGAACTGGGGAACCAGGTTTGCATCTTGGTGACAGCTCAACATCCTCTGATTCTAACCAAATCACTTAATCTCCCCGTGCCTACCAAAAATGAATGTGTCCTTGTGCAATGTAACCGGTATTCATGTAAAGCCCTCCAATATCTTCAGGTCGAGTTTGCGCTATATAAAACTGCCAAAAAGAATAAAAATCTTTGGAAAAAGGGGAAATCTGTGGTTGGCAATCAATGATGGTCTATTTACTACCTATCGAAATCAGTCTTCAACCAGCTTTTTGCACATGTGCCTGTTTTCTTCTCCATTTTGTTGGTAATCAAGTTCTCACAGACTCAATATTAAGCTATAAAAGCATGATGTAAAGGAAGACTGTGGGACACTGCCCACGGAGCTGAGAAAGTTTATTAATTAACATGAAAGTTCATTAGCTTAGTAGCTGAAATGTGCAATGATAAATGAAAAATGTAATGGTAAAATGACACGCATTTGAAATGTGCTGATTTGCAATAGGCAGCCATAGTTATCCGTATAAACCATATAAAACTAACAAGCAAGTTCTTTAACTAAAAGCAAACCAAATATTGCTGAAATGTGCACAACCTTAAATTAGAAGCTTGACCTTAAAGTGACATGCTTAGAAATGCTCGTCATAACTGCAGAATGGCCCGTGTAACAGATGTATTACTTTATAAGCAACATTTTATTCATAGATGTCAAGAACTTCCTATTTTCTCATGTTTTCATAGAACACTTGAAAAGAATAACTTGTGCATTATAGACAATAATTCTTGTCGGTATTAAGTGGAATTCATTACCTAACAGTGATTTTGCCTTTTAGTTAATAGTTCATTGTTATCGCAGTGAAACAAATTGAGATGTAGAAGGTTGACATATGCTAAAATGCTTATGGGAAGTAAGCCTTATGTTTCCAGAATCTATCAACGCAACACTGTCTGTAGCTAACCTTGCGATAAAGTTTTGCAAGCAGCATGTATTTGGTAGGAATGGAGGAGCTGAACCTGCTTACCAAAGAATGCTTCCATCCTATTGGTTCATGGAGGAAGAAGCTTGATAGGGTGTTTTAACATGTTTCCCTGTCTTTTATATTAATACGTGTTCCTAGGTAGATGCAACACTTCATCCTTGCCGGATCCCTGATCGTTGTGGCTACTGCTGCTACTGTTTCCCTTTTGCCTGACTTTGCTATTTGATTTTTGGCAGATTGCTACCACAACTCTATGCTGATCTATTTGAATTTATTGTGACTCAGCTGAGTTTTATGAACTACTCTTTATGGGAAATTCTGCTGGTCTAATTTGGCTTTGAAGCATTATGCTCCTCTGATCTCACTTTTTTCAGTTTAATTCTGAGCTCTTCATCGGTTCATTAAATATAAAACTCAGATTTTGATCTCTAGAATAGGGACTTATTCTTTTATGGAATGTGCTTGATGACATATCGGATGCTTTATTCTGACCATTCTTTTTGATGAGATTTATGAACATTTATTTGATTCATGGAGTAACTGAAATAAAGACAAAATAAACAGAAGAACTTTTACTAATTTCTTAATGAGAACAATGGTTTTTAAAACATATCCCAACTCTCATCATTGACTGAACTTAAACTGTTGGTACAATATATACAACAGCACCCAACTCTCTTATTTATGTTATCAAATTAAAATCATGGCTCTATGAAATATGCTAGCATGACCAGAAACCTTGGGGTTCTCTCTAGTCTACCCATAAAAATGAAGATCTTTATTACCAACACAGCTAGAGCAGCACAATTTCAATTACTGAAGATTTGTAAAATATGGTCACATATAGCATTCAATAAAGCCAAAGCATTAATACGTTTATTACTACAAAACAGACTGGATGCGTCAGTAGTCTTTTAGTTGTCCTCTTCACAGGCCTTCACACTACTAGATAAGGTCAGAAACTGTGAAACTTAAAATGGGTACACCGTATTGATGTATACCACTAGGCAGCATACCCTTCCACAAGCCAGCTGGCCTAGTGAAAGAAACTGGGCCTTAACCATCCTACTCACACTGTTTTCAAAGCTGTAAATGGTCTGGCTCAAACAACTAATCTAACATACTATGCTGATACACAGCTACTTTAAATCTACAATCTATAATATAAAGCTCTAGCCACACCCACACCACCCTATGCCACCCCACTGCTTCATCCAGCATTTGCCAATTGTTAATACTGCTAACTAAAAACCTAAACAAATAAGTCAACTGGAAAAAATGAAAACCATTGGATTGGCAGTGTGCTGTGACTTTGCTCCTTGAGAAACCTAGGGGTGGAAGATGTTGTCTAACACTTGCAATTTCAGCTTCATGAATATGATGCTGGATCCGATCCTTCCTCTCCAGCAGAACCCAGAGGATCAGACTCCCTCCCTTCATCTCCGAACCCTCCGATATCGACTGCGGAGTACCCCAAGGATCATCACTCAGCCCCACGCTTTTCAACATCTACATGGCCCCCCTCGCTGCCATTGTGAGACAGCATGGGCTCAGCATTGTATCCTACGCCGACGACACCCAGCTCATCCTCTCACTCACGAAGAATCCCGAAGACACTAGACTCTGCTTCCAGGAAGGAATGAAGAACGTGGCAGCCTGGATGAAAGACAGCTGTTTGAAGCTCAACTCAGAGAAGACCGAAGTCCTCATCCTCGGACCCTGCACCTCCGCCTGGGACAACACCTGGTGGCCCCCCACCCTCGGGAATCCACCCATTCCTACAGACCACGCACGAAACCTCGGCATCATCCTCGACTCCTCCCTCTCCATGAACCGCCAGATCAACGCCGTCGCTTCCACCAGCTTCAACTGCCTGCGAATCCTCCGCAAGACCTTCAAATGGATTCCCCCCGACTGCAGAAAGACCGTCACCCACGCGCTCATAACCAGCAGACTGGACTACGGCAACGCCCTATATGCAGGAATCAACAGAGCTCTACTACACAGACTCCAGACCATCCAGAACGCCGCTGCCAGACTCGTCCTCGGGACTCCGCATCACGAACACATGACCCAACACTTGCGAGACCTCCACTGGCTCCCCGTCGAGAAGAGGGTCACTTTCAAACTCCTCACCCACGCCTACAAATCCCTCAACAACATCGGACCCAAATACCTCAACGAGAGAGTATCCTTCCACATACCCAAAAGGAACCTCCGCTCCGCCGACCTTGCCCTGGCAGAGGTCCCCCGCATCCACAGAAACAGAACAGGCGGGAGAGCCTTCTCCTACATCGCAGCCAAGACCTGGAACGAGCTCCCCGTGAAAATCAGACGCTCCCCAACCCTGCACACTTTCAGGAAGGACCTCAAGACCTGGCTCTTCGACTGATCTGGAGCTGCTCCCCCCCCCAGTGCCTTGAGACTCTCACGGGTGAGTAGTGCGCTTTATAAACTCCTGATTGATTGATTGATTGATTGATGATGTTCACAAGGATTTTCTTAAAAAATGTATATGAAAAATGCCTTAAAAAACCATGCAAATTCTATATTTTATGGGAGAATTCACCTGAGATACAATTCTCAAGCAAAGAAAGTTTTAGATAAAATTATCTCACAGCAAAACGTTTTGCTCACGAAGTAGGAAAGTTGTGAATGTTGCAGATGTCTTCTTGAGGAATTTACTTTTCACGCAGTTTAGTAGGAATCTGTTTGGCCTGGGGAGAGTCTCTACCAACCGTAAACCTGTACATTTGTGGGAGTGAGTTGGTCTATCTAATGTTGAACAGGAATTCCGTCTTAACCTGACCTCAGTCACCTCAGTGACCCTCTCCACTCCCTCTAATGCATTCCTACAACGTATACACTTTGGGAATGCCATTTATTCTTTTATTTGGTTCCAACAAGAGTGAGACAGGCTCATATTTTTTCAACCAATAAAATTAATACTTCATATGTTCCTCTACCTATATTTTATATTTTGCTTCTGACACCCTTGGTTATTTCTCAAAATATACATTTTCTTCATGCAAAAATAAGTTTCTCTCAATAGAATATAATGGAATTCTGTTGAACATTATCCCAAATTAAAGAATAAATCATAAAATGCATAAATTTGACTTTTTTATGTTGTTTAATACTGCCACTACGAATGCACTGAAATAGGATGTCTGAGCACCTTCTAGTATTTACAAAACTTTGTTGAGGAACAACAACAGGACAATATTATCAACAGAAAGGAACAGTAGCAGATACTTTTTCAATAATACTTACCTCGGAACATGTGTATAATGAGACCACAATAGCAGGGTAAAGGAATAATCATTTGATTATCAGAAAATAGCATTCATGTCATAGGTTGAGGAACAAGCTGATCAAAAAGCATGGAGTTAGAGAGATAAATATTTAGGATCATCATAGGTTCTTCAACAGTAGAGTCCTTAGCCATTCCATTACTAAAAGATTCTCTTGCAGACCCTCTGATTTTATCCAATTATAGACCTATTTCACCTTTATTGGGCCGACTAATCTTCTTGAATCGTTTGTCAATATGCAGAGCTTTTCCCATATTAAGGCCATCCACCACTTGGAATCCCATCAGTCAGGGATTTGCTCTGACTTTAGTACAGAGTTATTTATTGTTGTAGCACTCAATAAGTTATTTATATATTTTTGAACTATGGCAATTCTGCCATCTTAATTCAATTGGATCTCTCCACAATTTGTGACACGGTCTCCTTCTCCATTTTCGCTGGCCACCTAAAATAAATTGATGTTTGAGGCAATACCCTTGACTGGCTCGTTTCTTTTTTGTCTTTTCTTAGACGTTCTTTCTGCCACGTTTTGATCGAACTTCAAAACAATCAGTACTGTACTGAAGTCTTGGAACAGGTGTATTTGTACTTGTAAATGACGTGCGCTCTGTCAAACAGCAAAATCTGTTTCTGGAGCCCAGACCTAACAACATGAGTGTGATCTGACCTAGGCATAATCAAGAGGGATGACTACTAAATTACCATGTGGAGGTTAGTGACTGTCATCACTGTGTCTGCACCACAGTATGAGAATTCTTTAATTCTACATCTCCTCTCCAAATACCACTCTGGGAGACTCAATATGGTGCAGAATGTACTGCATGAAAGGTTTGCAGTGGTTTAGACACTTAACTGCTTCTCTGTTAAACTGATTATATTGACTCCTATTACATGCTGGGCTTAGTTTAAGGCTTGTTTAATGGCACAGTGCAAATAGCTTTAGACTAGGCATGGGCGGGACTTGCTGAATATTACTCCTTCGAATTCCGCGGAGTTCCATAAAAACTTGGCAAAAGTTCAGCACATTGTGCTGCTCACCCTGATTTTTAGCACCAGGAGCTAGTTCCTTGGTGTAAAAACAGCACAAACGGCACCATGCAGTGTACTAGAGGGCGCTGCTTCTTTCTGCCACTCAAGTAGATTTTCTACTCGAGCTGCAGCTTTCTCAACGTAAATGGTAGTGACCTGTCATGACCGCCCGTAAAGAGAAATCTCGCCAGGACTTGTCCTAGCGCTGAATTTAACATTGGCTAACCGCGCTTGAGAAGAACTCTGCCATGCAGCAGTTCAGAGAGTTTTTCCAGGACTCCACACTCCAGGTGGAGCACAGAGTGGGAAAAACTCCACGAACTCCGCTGGCGGAGCAGAGTTTACCGCCCACCCCTACTTTAAACCAACCTTATGTCATTATGGTGATTTTTTTTTACAGTGCTGCAAGTGAAATCATGGACCAGCAGGGCTCCTACAGGTTTCATGAATAGCACCAATGGATGCACGCTTCACCCCACACAGGAATAACTAAGCCGGTTGCTTCACGCAAATATATGAGAGGGATGACAGGCACTGAGTGGGGAGTACTGCAAGACTCAACTCTCAGTCCCATGCATTTTAATCTTTATGTTATTCCTTTCGCATCCATTATTCATTCTTTTAGTTTTACTTTTTTTTACCATTGAGATGATAGCTAACATATTCTAAGATTGCATGAGAATTTGTCGTTCCCCCAATCCATATTCAAGAACTGCAAGAACTGCATGTCCTCTATCATATTGTGGATGAATAACACTGATATTATGATGCTTGAGGAAACCCTTGTCTGGAACTCCAACTGTTGGCCAGCTGAGCTGGCACTAGCTTCCCTCCTTTCTCCTTTGCTAAAAATCAGGGAATACTCTTTGACACCAGTTTTACTTTTCAACAGCATATTTCTGAAACAGTTTCCATCTGTTTCTCTCTTCTAAAAAGGTTAAAGACTTTAAAGAAAGTGTTTCCCTTTATACCAGCAGGGTCAAAAGAATTCAAACATTCTAGCTGCCACTGTGGCCAAACTCTCCTATTGCAATGCTGTTTCTTTAGAACGTCCTAAAAAGCTGACATATCACCTGCAAACCATACAAAAGTCTGCATCACAACTTCTATTCGGGATTAGAAAGATCTGCCACATGTGTCATCATCTGAACAACCTTCATTAGCAAAACGGTGTGTAAAGTTCTGTATCCCAGACACCGGGCAATTCAGTCTGCAAGACCCAGCTCATCCAAAAATTGTTATAAGAGTACACTGCTACTCGCTCAGTATGGGCCCCCCTGTAAAGAAAGCAAGACTTGGAAGACACTATTTCTGCCAACCTATGGACAAGCCACGGGACCATCTTCCTCTCTTTCTTCGCACGATTCCCTCTCACTCTATTTTCAGAAAACCACTAAAACACTTATTTTTGCTGGAGCACCAGCTGCTACTCGACTTATGATGCTACAGATCCATGTGATTTTTTATCCCCAGACACCCTGATAGGGTAGCACTGCACTTTATAAGGGATCTATCAATCAATCAATCAATCACTCTCATTATGAGTCACCCGTAATCCTCATGAGACAGGTGTTAGCAGCTACCGGTCAGATTTGGATGATAAGAGAGACAAGAATACTGCCAATCTCAGAATGATAGAGTAAACATTAATAATATGTGGTGTCAGTGATTGGAGGTATGGTGGTACCATGCCAAATCAACGGACCACTAGTAATGAAGTCCTAGGCAGCCGTTCACAGAGCATTTGAAGTGTTTGAGCAAGTAGACTTTTCTCGTATACTGTGGAAGCCATTTCTAGACCTGTGAGGCATATGATGTGATAGGTCACACTTTCCTGAATCTTTTGCTAAAGTATTATATTTATAGATATTATTTTTGTGGCTTCTCAACATTTTTGTGGCTTCTCACCATTCTGGCGCACCACGGGTGTTCAGTTTTTATGACAAGTATTTGAATGCGCCATTGCTTGTAAGTTATAGATGCTGTTTTGTGGAAGCAAGTTATTTTTATATATGTTAGGGGTATATAGAGCAGGCCAGACTGTTATTGGCCTGTAAAATTCAGAACGTAATTGCACACCTGATAATTTCCATTAGGGTGGGGTGTGCAAATTATCAATTGTACACTTTCTGCTGGATTCCAAGTTTGAAATCTCTGAATGTGGAGTAACGGACTGATAGCACCTGTTGTTCCTCATTCTGAGGTGCTCAACTAGAACACCTGCCACATCTTCTATCGTAATTTGCATCAGGTTTCACCTAACACAAGTTGCAGGACAAGCACACAACATTACTTTGTCAGAGGGCTTAATACACAAATGCAACATAATGGATACACAGTAGCTCTATAACTTTTCTCTTGTCTCCTGTAGAGTGAAATGATGGCCTGGATACAAATATAATAAACTTAGGGCCTGATTTAAAGTTTAGAGGATGAGTTATCCATCACAAACATCACAGATATCTTGTCATAAGATGTAAAGCAGAGGAGTGTTATGGCTAGACCTGCCAACTTAAGAACTAGGGAGGCAGGTTTGAGCCCCTATGTCCACTCAACATCCTCTAATTCTGTGAAAATCAGTTAATGGCCTTGTACGTGAAAAAGAGAAAATAAATAATAATAAAATCTGACCTTGTGCTTGTGCAATGTAATGTGGTGCTGATGCAAAGCACTCTAATGCCCTTGGGCCAAGTTTGCACTATATAAAACTGGAAAAATAAATTTAAAAAAGTGTGCTAGTGAAACAGAAAACCACACTTCCTAAACTGAGGATACTTGTCGCTCCCCTTCTCTAGAAGTTTTTGTGTTTTAAAAAAAAAAAATTATGAATTGCTCCTGTGTAATATTTACATGCATATTTGTGTCAGGAATTTTGTGGAGGAAAATTCTAGAGCATTGACTAGGGTGACCAACTGTCCGTAAATTTCATGGACCGTCCGTAATTTGGATCTCACGTCTGTTGTCCGTGATGATCCCTCTTACGGACGCCTTTTGTCCGTAATTTGAGAACTCCCTGCTGGGGCGCCTCCCACTCCTCTGTACTCAAGAGCAGCCCCTCCCCAGCCTCTCACAGACTGTGATGAACCCATTGTCATTCTGTATGTTGGCTGATTGTTGCATACAGAATGACAATGGGCCAGTCTGGGCAGTTAAGGCATGTGGTGGGCCTCAAGGCAAGGAAGAAAAAATGTAACACATTAGATGGAAGTAACATTGGCCAGTTACTTTAAAAAAAACAAGCAGATGCAATCGGGCTCGCATTTGTAAAGGTAAGAGATTTTGGCATTGAAAATAACGTTTTTTACTTTTGTGTTTTTTTATTTGTTGTGGAGTGATTATATTGACATTTGTAGGACCTCGCAGCGCCAGCAACCAGAAAATGGAAAATAAGTTATGAGGGAGGGAGACAAGGGTAATACGCTGTCTGAAAAAAAAAGATTAAGTAAAGCATGTGAAATGTAAGCAGAGCAGTATAGTTACCTGAACACGTTTATACTTATTATTCAGTAATGAATGAGTGGCATTGCCTGAAGAGTTAAGGACATGACGACAGGGCCCGGGAAGAGACTACAGGGACCAGCATGTATTGCTAAAAGCCAACAAAAGCGAATCATGCCAATTCCGAGAAGTGAGTGTGAAAAGAGCCACAAGTGAGATGAAACGTGCGCAATGCATTATACAACGTTAAGACTTTTGCAGCAGAGCAAGTGGTCTCGGGCCATATGTCCCTGTTAACAAACGTTCACATCAGGAGAAAACCTCTGGCTAGTCTACTTTACTTTGAAACTTTAAATGAAAAAAACTGAGTAGACAAGCGAGGCATCAATTCTTGCCATACCCTGAGTGTGTTTCCTGACCTTTCATCTCAATGTCGGCTCTGTACTCCAAAAACAGGCTCAACTGATAAATAAAAAAGGTGTGTTTCTGAAACTTAAATTAGCGGCACTCAGTTTGCTGCACTCGAAAGTATGAAAGCGCGAGTTGGCCTTACTCTTGGCCTGCAGATCATGGTAACATGCTGTTTTATTCAACAGAAAGTATAAAGTGATTTATTTTACCACCTTTAGGCAAAGTGTGGGCAAGTTATTTCACACCACTCATGGGTACTGTGCCAGATTTGAATATTTCTACATGTATCGTTAGGGTCCTTTATAAAATCCAACTATTTTCACCAAACATATTTAGAAAATTTTGCTGCAGAGCAAAAAGTTGGGCCGTTTAAAAAAGTATCTTGGCGGTGTGGGTTCCAACTTCTGTCCCAAGCTCTGTCATGGAGGGCCAATCTTGCTCATAAACTCTGTGTAATATGGGGCTGGTTCCAGTGCTGCCTTTGGCTGCTTTTCACACTTTGATGAGGTGGCCTGAAGCACATACAATGTATAAGGACTACACTATCTGTTCCTCATCTGTTGCTGATTGGAGGCCAGAGTATGGAACGGTGCAAGAATCTTTAGTGTTCCAAGCAAAATTGGATTTTGTTTTGGCGTTCTCCCTCTGCCAAAAAAATAAGGCTGTTTTCAGACCTTTATTGTTTTCGGTGTAACGCTGTGGCAGTGCTTAAAGGATCCTGTCTTACCTAGCTTTATGAAGTGCCGGCCCTGCCTCCTGGCTCCATGTTTCCATTCTGGTCTTTTCATGTGCAAACCATTGCTATCTGTTATGTTAGTCTAAATAGGTCAATATAAACAATAGTTATCAGTAAAAGCAATCCCAACCAACACATTGTTTTAAATTCTGAGTTTCTATATTTCTCCAGGCCACACACTCTTAAGATATAATACCTACCAATATGGATGACATCTGACTCTTACACGTTGTAGCCCTAATTGTCTTATGTAACATTTCCTATACATTGACTTACACATTTATTATGAGTTGTTGTCTCTATATATTTGTGTGATTTAACACACTCCAACACCCTGCCCTACACACTTGGCATGACTAGCACTATAAAAGAAATTAAATACGCATGAGAGAGGGTCTAGGTGAAGATGAGGGGCACCATTGGCAGATGGGCCGTACCAGGCATCGGGATTTTCCTCGGGAGGCTGGAAGGATAGGGGGCTGGTTTTGTTACTGGGGGCTGGTTTTGTAGCAGTGCAGCAGTTTTAAAAGCACTGCAGAGTTCCTTGTATAGCCAGCAGTTTTCGGGCAAGAATAAAAGTATAACAATAACTCTGGTGATAAATTTACCTGCTGGAGAGAGATGGGAATTTTGTCTAGTGGCAGTTTTGATTCATCTAAGGTAGTGCAGAGGGTTAGTATGCCTGCTGCAAAGAATGTGCACCATGCATATCAAAGAACAGTATTTTATGTGCACAGCTCAGTGGGTTACTGCTTTTGTCATAGAGATTGTTTTGTTAATGTGCAGTTCATAAATTACAATCATAATTTAGCACAGTGAGCTTTGAACTGCCATCTAAGAGCTGCATGCAAGCTGCATGGTACAGGTTAGAACGGTATGTCTTCTTCCCAGTCTTTCTTTTGCCTAATGTTGCTAAAAAAGGTATGTTTGGGTAGAAATAAATTTGTATAAATAAAGTCAACCCTAACCACGGTGTTATGTTCTGAATCCTGAGTTTGTGCTTCTTCAGACCAAACACTCTGAACAAAATACAGTGTGGGTGACATGTGCAGCCTACACCTCGTAGGCCCCTTTGCCTTATGTAACATTTTTTATACACTGATTTACACACGTATGATTCATTGTCTCTGTATGTGTGTGTGATGTAAAATGCTCCGACACCTTATACTGGAATGAGAGGCACTATAAAATAAATGAGATACATATGAGAGAGGGACTACGAAGAGTTGAGAGGAACTGTTGGTGACAGTGAGGGAATCATTGAAGAGCCCCAACAAAGATTGTCATATCCTGGTGCACAGTAAGATCATCATTTACTATGCTTTAGAAGCTAATACAGTTGACTATCTAATGACAAATGTATTCCCAAATTTTCTTGGGTGTGTGAAAATAAAGGCTGAAGGCTGTCAGTATTTTGTAACACACAACAACTTTTAAATACCTGTAAATCAAATCAACAAATTAAACAGCATTTGTAAAGTGCAACACTGTCACCCCTAGGGGTATCTGAGCACTGTGTCTCAGTCAAAGAGCCAGGTCTTGAGTCTTTTTGAAGTGTGACAGCAAGGGGGCTGTACAGAGTTGGAGGGGAAGATTGTTCCAGGTCTTGGCAGCAATGTAGGAAAAGGAGTGGCTACTGCTGTAGCTGCAATGGATGCGGGGGGTGTGCGAGGGCGAGTGAAGAAGAGCGCAGGAGTCTAGCGGGTTGGTGGAAGTTCAGTCGATGATCGAGGTAGGCAGATCCTAGGTCATGGAGGGCTTTGCAGGCGTGCATGAGGATCTTGAACTGGCATATTTTCTGGATGGGGAGCCAGTGGAGGTCTCTCAGGTGGGGGGCAATGCGAGTTTGCTTGGGTAGGTCCAGAACGAGTCTGGCTGCAGTGTTTTGTATGGTCTGGAGTCTTGTGAGGAGCTGGGTGGAGATGCCAGCGTAGAGGGCGTTGTCATAGTCGATGCCGTTAGTGACAAGGGCCTGAGTGATGGTCTTTCTGGTATTGGTTGGGATCCATCTGAAGATTCTGCAGAGCAGAGGAAGTGTGTGGAAGCAGGAGGAGGCGACTGCGTTGACTTGCTGTTTCATGGTCAGTTGGCTGTCGAGGATGATGCAGAGGTTGTGTGCATGGTCGGTCGTTCAGTGTGGGCATGGGTCCGAGTTCTGTGGGCCAACAGCTGTGGTCCCATGCGGAGGTGTTCTTCCTGAAGATTAGTACTTCAGTTGTGTCGGAGTTGAGTTGGAGGCAGTTGTCTCTCATCCCTTTGGCTACGTTGGTCATGGCATTGCAGAAGTTGGTTTTGATGTTGGAGAGGTCCTCGTGAGCGAGAGGATCAGTTGAGTGTTGTCTGTGTAGGAGATAAAGTTGAGTCTGTGGGATCTGACGACGTCTGCGAGGGGGGTCATTTAGGTGTTGAACAGGGTGGGTCTGAGGGATGATCCTTGTGGCACGCCCCATATGATGTCTTTGGGTGTGGAGGTGAAGGGAAACAGTCGAAAGCTTTGTGTGCATCCTTTAAGGTAGGAGGCGATCCACTTGAGGTCTTCTTGCTGTATGCCTATATCGTAGAGTCTGTTGATAAAGGTGTTGTGGGAGACTGTTTAACGCCACGTAGAGGTCGAGGAGGATCAGAACCACAGTTTCTCCACGGTCGAGGAGTGCTCTGACATCGTCTGTTGCAGCAATCAGCACGGTTTCAGTGCTGTGGTTGGTACGGAATCCTGATTGAGAGGCATCCAGTAGGTGGTTTTGTTCCAGGAATTCGTGAGCTGCTGGTTGATGGCTTTCTCAAGAACTTTGGCCAGGTAGCGGAGCAGCGAGATTGGATAATAATTTTTGAGAGTGTTGGGGTCAGCAGAGGCTTTCTTTAGGAGGGGTCTGAGGTCTGCATGTTTTCATCTGTCCGGGACGGTTGCTGTGGAGATGGAGGTATTGAGGATGCTGCTGAGTTGCGTGCTGATTGGGTTCATTGCCAGGTTGTAGAGGTCATGGGGGCAGCGGTCGGTGGGCGCCCTGGAGTGGATGGAAGACATGATGGCTGAGGTGGTCAGGGCGGTGACCAGGTGGTAATGGTTTGGCTGGTGGTTGGTTAAGGTCATCAGGGTTGAGGGTGGCGGGTTGGATGTTGAAATTGTTGTAGATGTTGGTGATCTTGCTGTGAAGTAGTCTGAGAGGGTGCCGCAGAGTTCTTGGGAGGGGTGGATGGGGTTCTCTATGGCTGTCGGGTTGGAAAATTCTTAGACTGTTTTGAAGAGCTCTTTTGTGTGGTTGGCTGCGAAGTTGATTCAAATATCTCAAAACATATCCGCAGTTAGGAAACCACAAATGGACCACTTGTTTGTAATTCAGAAGTGTGCTGGAAACAAAGTTTTAATAGGATAAAAACAATCAAGGCACTTTACTTGGTGATGTTCAAATGATACATATTTGCTGAAACCACATTTCCACACATTATTATATGTGCGCTATATAGTTTTATCAGTAGAACTGCATGTTGGCATTGTGCTTCCATTTCAAAAGAAAATGTTCTGTATGTAAAAGACAGTGCCTCTTTCTGACCTAAATAATGCCTCAACAAAGTAAATAGTTTCTAGTCTCTAGCATACTTCTGTGCATCGGTGAGAATCTGCAGTTTAAAGCTCACACAAATGAAACATCCCAATCAGTATACTGATTGGTTATATACAGGTAAAATAAGGAGGGCTGATATATGGCCAGCCAGGGCATTATATAGGAATGTCAATTCCTATCTAATCGTTCTGGCCCACAATAATACCATAACACTCAACAGTGTGTTGCCAATTATAGCTCATGCAGGCTGGTTAATAACTGTTTTCCTGCTTAATGCTCTTACCCACACACAAGACCTGTCCTGTATAGGTCTAACCTATCACTCAGTACTGTACCAGCCCCATAACCAGTCATCACCAGCTGAACAGACATGGAATCCCTGAAGCGATCGCACACATGAAGCTGGCCACTAAGAGGACTGCATTCTAGTCCAGCACTGCAGGTCCCAATTTGCTGCATTCTATGCGTGCTGCTTTACATCTCACAGTGGCACTAGGAGATGCTAGTAACAAAGTCCATCCGAGCAGATCATCCCGACCACTTCTCTCACCAAACATGCCTTCTCAGGACCATGAACTGTAAACAAAATTATCAGACTGGACAATCCAGTGCAGTAACTATATAAATAGATCATAATCATATGAAATACCACAAAAAGACGTGTACTGTTGCTCAAAGCTGCGCGAAAAACTGTGAAGTGCACAATTGTCTTAACCTAATATAAACTTATTTTGACTTGTACTTATGTTGGCTGTCTATTTACATATATATTGTTGCGCAACCTCCTCTGATGTGTCTGTAAAACTTACCTTTTGTCCCAAAGTTTTGCCCTGAATTTTGACCTCCTGTCCTGAATTTTTGTCCTGAATTTTGACCCTTTGTCCTGAATTTTTACTCTCACCGTCCTGAATTTGCACCCATGCCAGTTGGTCACCCTAGCGTTGACTGAGCTTGCAAGACACCTTTAATTGAATGTAAGCGCACCTATGAAACTGAATGGGGTGTGCTTCAGTGAATGAATCTGAGTTGCATGCCAGAATGCCGTGTTTAATACGGGTAGGTTGCTGCAACTGGTAGGCACCGGTACTCATTTGTTGTAAGCATTAGACTTTGGTGAAGAGGAATGGACAAAAAGGCAGAAAAGGGAGACATAAGGAGGATAAGATAGGAAACAGTGACACAGGGAGAAAGTATGGATGAAAAAGAGTATGCAAGAGTGAGATAAAGAGACAGGAAGTGGAGGTGGTGGAGAAAGAGGCAGGATGTGGAATCATTACTAGGCACCCTTGTCATTCGACAGCACTAGCGACTGTCTATTAAGGAAAACTTGGGCACCTGCACTTTATAAAATGTAACCATGTCCAGAGGTGCAGGTCTGGTTTCACAATGTATGTTTTCTATTTTTTCTAAACCTGGTTGGCTGCATGGACCTAGACGCTACTTATTTTGCCTTATTTCACACACTGCAAGAATGCGTGTATCCTGTTTCATAACCAGAAGTGCAAACTTCATTTTGCCCACTGAAAAAACATATTTTCACTAAACATGAGAATGTAGAAAGATGAAAGAGAAAAACCTGAAGTGTGGTAAGTTTAAAACAACTAACATTAGGAGTGTATTTTGTACTTAGTCCAACCGTATCACAGTCAGCCCAAGATCTATTTCACTAGCAGTCATATTTCGAAAAACCTAATGTGAGCGGAATGAAGCTAGTTCAAGTTCTTAATGTGCCTTTGAGGCACCTTCAAACAGAGAGTGCCTAACGTGGTAGTGTATGGTCACAGAAGTGTCAGTCGAAAACTCCATAAGACACTATTGTCCTGAGCAATTTTTGCAAGTTAGCTACTTATGCTCTTCACAATAAAGTTAATCTTTTGAAGTAGGCAGGTATGAGACAGCCTTTATTACTAATTTGTTTGTAGCATTGACTACTTGTAAATTTGAAGGTCTGGTTTAAAGTTATGCTTTTTATAGGGTGTTTTCTGCATGGGCTCCCAGTTTCTCATATCCAAATTCAAACATTACAGTTCATTACCAATCATTCAGTCTCTAGAGTTCTGTCTGGGGCATTAAAGTGGGGCATTAAAGTGGTGGGGCAGCACAGGGGAGGCAGTGCAGGGGAAAATAGTGTAAAAAATGCTTACCTGCCATCTGCAGCGTTGGTGCTCTTCTGGCCTCTGGTCCTCGTCTCAAGGCATGCCACAGCTTCCCTACGCCAATCCAGACACTGATCTCATGCTGGTATTACCCAGCATGAGAGCAGCGCAGTGATTGGTGTGAGTGCCCTAGTTAGGCGCTCACTAAGGGACTACGACCATGTGCTTGCTCTCCAACCAGCTGTAAAGCACAGCCCGGGTGGAGAGATCGAAGTGCTCAGGATGGTTTGGCCAGCCTTGGATGGCCGGCCAAACTGTCATGCGCACTTGAAGCAGTGCCACCACTCCTCCTACTTCATGCAGCCGTGTCGTGTCAGAATGGCCGGCCCCACCCTCGGCTCAGCTGCAGTAAGTGAGACTGGAAAAATACAATGATAACAACCTTTGTTATTATCATTTTATTTTTCATTTTTCACTGCTGAAAAGCAATGGGGCGACGCTCCTCCGCCTTAGTGGAGGATCCGACACTGGTCTGCTCTACGTTACCGGATGTGCGGGATGATGACATAAACATGGCTATTCCCTCAGGCTCTGGCGGCTTTGATACTTTCAGATCCCAGAAGACTCTTCAATTGGTGTTAGAACTTTTCCAAATGAAATAATCAAATATATCTTTACTTCTGTTCTCCACTTGGATCCCTATTCCTGGTCATCGACCTTTCTCTTGCTCCCCTTCGTCACCCTTTCTAATCAATTATGCCTCCCATTCCTCCTCCTCTGGTATTCTCTCCCACAACCATAATAACCACTCCACTCTTTCACCATTACATTCTCATACGTTTCCCCCAAATCCTCAAAGCATCAAGGTGATCTGAAGTGTCGAAGAAAAGCCTTCTGCGATTATACAAAATCCAAGACATAATTAATTAATGAATGTTTAAAATTGTTACAGTTTTCTTATGGCATGTGAAAAAACCTCTTATTTATCCGGACAACCACACATTTAAACATGAAAAAAACCATGTTCGTTCATAACGATGATGGACGTTTTTAACTTTTCCCACACACTGATATTTCTGGATTGCCTTGCAGTAGCAGCCGCTGGGGAAAAGTACCGGTGGGGCGAGGGGGGATTAAAAAAAATAAAAACGTAATAATATAAAAGCTCACTCACTGAGTACGTACGCCGCCTCTCCTCTGTCCTCCTGCTGTTCCTGGCTCCCGGCAGCACACAGGCTCACAGACTCCCACAATTCAATCACAATGCTGCTATCACCAGCATGACATTAGCATCGTGATTGGTCTGAGCGGCCTGGTTTGGCGCTCAGACAGGGAGTGGGAGCCTGTGCACGTTCTCCACCTGGCTGTACAATACAGCAGGGTGGAGAAACGCTAATGCTAAGTGTGCATATCTGTTTGGCTGGCCCAAGACAGCCGGCCAAACCGTCATTCGCACTTAAGTGCACCAATCACTCCTCCCCCTGCTTGTCACATAGCACAGCCCCACCTGTCCTAACCAGGCTTGTACTAAAAATAAAATGATAATAACGTAACATTATTAACGTTGTGTTATTATCATTTTATTTTTCCTTTTGCATTCAGTGGGGCGACCCTCCTCCACCTTAGCGGGGGAGCCGCCACTGTTATCTTGCCTTAAAAATGGCAGTCATAGATGGTCACCTTCCTTACTAGAAGAGCTGGTGTGTTCTAGAGTTTAAGCATTTACTGACAGTATAAATTGTAAATTCTGTACTTCTGGATTGCATGGACAATGTGCACATTCTATTTGAATTCGAAAATGCAATTGAAAAGAGAAGAAATCAAGATCATGCATCTCCAACCATTTGGATGAAATCAGTGTTATAAATGCCACTTTTGCTCCTGACTAAAGTAAAAGATGTATTTCTATTGTAACAGTTAATTATTTTGTTTGGTGTACTTAAATTTCTGACATAGGCATGATTTTGTGAAATATTTGTTGCCAGACAACGTAGAGTTCTGCTAAACTAAGTTTATTGTTTTAACTTAACAAAATCTGTGTCTGTTATGTGAACATTATTCCTGCTACTCAAAATGTATTCTTCACGTTACAACCTCCAGTATCACACATTGAAAGAGCTCATGCTTTTTTTGTTCATTATTAACTTTGACTTGGATAATGTGGCATTGTCACCCCTAAAGTCTGTTTCCTGTCTTCTATGTTTCTTGTGGATGGTGCTGTTTGTCAAGGATTTTGCTCTCAAATCGATTTTAGGCATAACAACACATAGGGCCTAATTTAGAGTGTGGGAGACGGGATACTCTGTCAATAAGTTGACAGATATCCTATCCCCTTTAATGCAAGTGTCTCAGGCTGTAACACACCTGTAATATGGGGAATGGGACATCCATTCTCCAAACGAGAGGAACCGGGAGCTATTTAAGCAGGTCCTGCACACGCACTCCCAAACGTGAACTAGTATATCTGACTGGTGTGCAGTTCCTAAGTGTAAGTGGGAGTGTTCAGGTCTGTGAAGAGGTGCCCTCACACACCCCAAATGATGTCATGCTTCATCATTGGGCCTGCTCCTCATCGGGCCGGCACTGCAATGCCCGACGGGCACCCGCGAAGGGGCTCTTTGGCAGAGATCTTTTTTTGATGAAGCCGTTAGGTGCAGGTGGGTGTGTTGACTAGGTAGTGAAGTGAGTGTAGAGTGGTGTCTTAAAATAGGTCTAGGGCAACCCTATTGCCTAAATGTTATTCCTAGGGTGCAATAGCCTAACTAAAAACAAGAAACCCTAACCGGATACAATGGTCCTAAAGGGCATGTGTGGTGTAAAAGGTCGACATGTTTCTTGCCTGTAGTAGCCCCTAACGGGTCGGGTGGCAATTCGCCAGGACCGATAGTTACAGAGAGAGTATCTCAACTCTAACACTACCACAATGCTGGTTCTGAATATGGCGAGATACAATAGTTACCAGCTTTGCATGCGAACACCAGGTCCGACTCACCTAGTGTTCCCCGGGAATCAGAGCCAGGGTAGGAAAACGGCTAGTTGCCACGCCGCCTCCCGTTGTAAGCAACGATGTGCTCTGTTGAAAAGCTCCCATCAGCCAAGACCTACTATATATAGGTGAGTCGGACCTTGTGTTCACATGTAAAGCTGGTAGCTATTGTATCTCGCCATTCAAATTCCATTCGCCATAAATTCAATGGGAGTCTGACCGAACCGAGTCCGTACACATATGGACACATCGTAATCGGTCGGTGGGAATCCCGGAGTGTGATTCGTACGGAAAGCTTTCCGGAACCGACTCGTCTGGAAGGCTTTCCTAACGACATCGAAATCAGCCCCAGAGAGTCAGAAATACAGATATTGTCATAAGGCCATGTGTCAAAGGAAAGATTGGCTTGGAAATTCAGTGATGAAATACTAAACTAGTTGTCTCTTGATTCAGATATCAGCACACTTGCAGGTTAGGTTGAGCCTAGTCAGAAAGAGTTAAGATATCCAGTGACTCTTTGGTTCTATGACAGAATATCATGAACAATAGCATTGTGACACAAGAATATTGTGTCAAAAATACAAAAAAATATTGAGTTTATATTCTTTGTATGTAAACTACGAAAATATTGTGTCAAAAATACTGTGTGACAGAAAATTGCCAAAAAAACATAAGAACATTGAATTTTTAAAATATTCGTAACATTATAAGTAATTTATTTAAAATATTAAACTAGAAAATAGAAATATAATTACATTTAAAGATAAAGTAATACGAATTACCTAAATATATAAGAATACTTTAAAAATATAAAAACAATGATTTACACAATTTTTAAAATGTATTAATTAAGTATATTAGCCATTACTCAAAAGTAAAAATGAACTAACATATACATAACCAAAATATATATGCAACCTAAATCAAAAATGGCAATTATTATAACAATAGATTTGATTAATACCTTGCACTAAATAAATAAATACACATATATTTAAAAAAATAACAGAAAATATTTAGGCATTTTCTAAAACAAAATAATTAATAATGTTAACAATAACTTAAACACGAAAATTAACAAACAGATATTAAAAATATATTTCTCAATCAATTAAAAATATAATTAATGTTAATAATTGTAAAAGTTAAAGAAAATGTTACATATTTTATAAAAAATATTATGCACATTAAAAACTACAAAAGATTAGGAAAATAACGACAATAAAAAATAAACATCACTAGCAAAAGTGTTGCACTTCAAAGGAGTCATATTAAGTAATCTAAATCCAATTTAAACAATCTGGGCAACATGATGGAGTTTGGAGGGGTTAGACTATTCCGACTCCAACATAAACAAAAGCAAAGAAAGTGTTGGATTTTGGAGGTTTTAGATTTACTGTTCCGACTCCAACAACAACAACAGTAGGGACGGTTTTGGACTTTCGAGGGATTACATTTGTTATGCCTAATCCAGTCTAAGCAACAGTAGGGAAAGTGTTGGACCTTAGAAGGGTTACACTCACTATTGCTACTCCTATCTAAACAACAATATGGAAAGTGTTAGATCTACTATTCCCACTCCAATCTAAGCAAGAGTAAGAAGAGTGTTGGACTGTGGAGTGGTTAATTTTATTATTCCTCCTCCAATGTAAGCAAAATCAGTGAAAGTGTTGGACTCTGAAGGGGTTAGATTTACTATTTCCACTCAAAAATAAGCAGCAGTAGGGAAAGTATTGGACTTTCGATGGGTTGAATTTACCATTCCCATTCCAACATAAGCAAAATAAGGGAACATGTTATACTTTTGAGGGGTTATATTGACCATTCCCACTTCAATCTAAACAAAAGTAAGGAAAGTGTTCGACTTTTGAGCGGTTGGATTTACTATTCCTACTCCATTCAAAGAAACAGTAAGGAAAGTGTTGGTTTTTGGAGGGGTTACATTTACCATTCCCACTCCAACATAAGCAAAAAAAGTTTTTAAAAAATCACTTTCCTTCCTACTTCCCAGAAAAAAACACAATACCCCAAACAGTTATAATAAATTATAAATAAAACATTAATGACAGTAAAATATTCAATAAATAAACCAATTAAATTATAGCTAAGAAAATATATAAAGTTAATTTTAACAATGCTATTATTAAATGCACTAATGAATACATTAACAATTAGTTAAAAAGAACTACCAATTGACACACAACATAATCAACTAGCAAATAGCATAATTAGCTAACAATTAAATATTGAATTTATATATATATATATGTATATACATATATACATGTATATATATACATATATATATATATATATATTCACTGAAAAAACCATAGGTTTTACAGACGTTATAGTTAGAAATTAGCATTTAAAAAACCTTTGAAATTCACTGAAAAAAGCATAGGTTTCAGGGGCGTTATAGTTAGCTGGACATTTCACTCGTACAAAACCATAGAAATTCCACTGTTATAGTTAGTTCAGCTAACTATAACTCGCGCCCCGCCATGCACTGCTCATGACGTCACATATTACATCATTCATGGCATGGTCAGTGACATCACTGATGACATCACTGATGACATCTCAAATGACATCACTGATGACATCATCCAGTGACTGTGTGTTTCTGTAATTTTTAAATATGTTTTACATATATTCTTAGGTGTATTGAAGAATAAGTGGGTATATAAGTGTCTGGATGGGGGATTTTACAGGTGTGTGACTGATTGTATAAGTGAGTGATTAAACGTGTCTTACTGAATGCATGGGTTAGTGACTAAACTGTGTGAATGTGTGTATCAGTCTGTCTGTTGTTGTGTAAGCTGCTACATGGGTTGGTCAGTAGCTACATGAGTGTTTATATGGGTTATTGATTGTTTGCCTGAGTATTTGTATGGGAGACTGAGGGGCCGATTCCGATCTCGGTCGGAGGCGCACCCAATACCATTCGGTCGGGAAAAAAGCCATGCGAAAGCCTGTTTCCCGACCGATCCGTACAGCACACCGAACGAGCAAGTACGATGCGCACAACAGCAAAAATTCCGGCCGAGCCGTACTCACCCAAACCAGGTCCTGTTCTCCGACCGAGGCGAATCCGGAAACGCCGAATCGAGTCGCACGTAAGGGAAAATGCAGCCCCGTCCGGCCGGACAAGTACGATGCGCTTCCCGTACGCGCCGAACCCGTCGCTACGCACGGCACGTCAAAGCATCCGGGAGAGGCGCACATAAGCTCCGAATCGCGCCACAACACGATCCACGGCTACGAGACGAACACGGCACCGACGAGGACGACGCGAAGCGACGAGGACGAAGCGAAGCGACGAGGACGACGCGAAGCAACGAGAAGGACGAACGACACGAACCAACCATGAATCCCTTCGTCCCGATCATACCAATATTCTACATCTACTACCGGAACAGGCACGGACGCGTACGGCGCAGAAGGTAAGTCAGACACCAACCACAAAACACATACAACACGTACACGACACATCACACACATACACTGGGAATCTGAATATACTTACACCAGCAACAGCAGCACCATAGGGGCGGGATGCCCATCACCAATGCCACATATGCACACAGGGGCCTGAATGCGCGCCACCACCCCAACCCAGGGGGGCTGGATGCCTACCACTACTACCACCCTGACCCAGGGGGGCAGGATGCCTACCACTACTACCACCCTTAGCCAGGGGGCAGGATGCCTACCACTACTACCACCCTTAGCCAGGGGGGCAGGATGCCCACCACCACTACCACCCTCACCCAGGGGGGCAGGATGCCTACCACTACTACCACCCTCACCCAGGGGGGCAGGATGCCTACCACTACTACCACCCTTAGCCAGGGGGCAGGATGCCCACCACCACTACCACCCTCACCCAGGGGGGCAGGATGCCCACCACTACTACCACCCTCACCCAGGGGGGCAGGATGCCTACCACTACTACCACCCTTAGCCAGGGGGCAGGATGCCCACCACTACTACCACCCTCACCCAGGGGGGCAGGATGCCTACCACTACTACCACCCTTAGCCAGGGGGCAGGATGCCTACCACTACTACCACCCTTAGCCAGGGGGCAGGATGCCCACCACTACTACCACCCTTAGCCAGGGGGCAGGATGCCCACCACTACTACCACCCTCACCCAGCGGGGCAGGATGCCTACCACTACCACCACCCTTAGCCAGGGGGCAGGATGCCTACCACTACTACCACCCTTAGCCAGGGGGCAGGATGCCCACCACCACTACCACCCTTAGGCAGGGGGCAGGATGCCCACCACTACTACCACCCTCACCCAGGGGGGCAGGATGCCTACCACTACTACCACCCTCACCCAGGGGGGCAGGATGCCTACCACTACTACCACCCTTAGCCAGGGGGCAGGATGCCTACCACTACTACCACCCTTAGCCAGGGGGCAGGATGCCCACCACTACTACCACCCTTAGCCAGGGGGCAGGATGCCCACCACTACTACCACCCTCACCCAGGGGGCAGGATGCCTACCACTACCACCACCCTTAGCCAGGGGGCAGGATGCCTACCACTACTACCACCCTTAGCCAGGGGGCAGGATGCCCACCACCACTACCACCCTTAGGCAGGGGGCAGGATGCCCACCACTACTACCACCCTCACCCAGGGGGGCAGGATGCCTACCACTACTACCACCCTCACCCAGGGGGGCAGGATGCCTACCACTACTACCACCCTTAGCCAGGGGGCAGGATGCCTACCACTACTACCACCCTTAGCCAGGGGGCAGGATGCCCACCACCACTACCACCCTCACCCAGGGGGGCAGGATGCCTACCACTACTACCACCCTCACCCAGGGGGGCAGGATGCCTACCACTACTACCACCCTTAGCCAGGGGGCAGGATGCCTACCACTACTACCACCCTTAGCCAGGGGGCAGGATGCCTACCACTACTACCACCCTTAGCCAGGGGGCAGGATGCCCACCACCACTACCACCCTTAGGCAGGGGGGCAGGATGCCCACCACTACTACCACCCTCACCCAGGGGGGCAGGATGCCTACCACTACTACCACCCTTAGCCAGGGGGGCAGGATGCCCACCACTACTACCACCCTCACCCAGGGGGGCAGGATGCCTACCACTACCACCACCCTTAGCCAGGGGGCAGGATGCCTACCACTACTACCACCCTTAGCCAGGGGGCAGGATGCCCACCACCACTACCACCCTTAGGCAGGGGGGCAGGATGCCCACCACTACTACCACCCTCACCCAGGGGGGGCAGGATGCCTACCACTACTACCACCCTCACCCAGGGGGGCAGGATGCCTACCACTACCACCACCCTTAGCCAGGGGGGCAGGATGCCCACCACTACTACCACCCTTAGCCAGGGGGGCAGGATGCCCACCACTACTACCACCCTTAGCCAGGGGGGCAGGATGCCTACCACTACTACCACCCCCACTCATAGGATGGACAATGCATGACACAACCAGCACACCACAACCTAGGGAATGCAAGATAAAGACATCCCCCCACCACCATGACAAGCGTGTGTAGGCTGTGTCAAATGCCTACAACACCGAACATGACTTTGAACATACAATGTGACCCCCTAGCACATGTGCCACACATATATGTGTGTGGCACCCACAATGCAAGCAGCCCATGACCATTGTGGCAATGGGGCCTAAACCCCCATCATCACAGTGACCAAAAGGTAAGTGTGGGGTCCATAGCTGCAGCACATTTTGACCATTGTGGCAATGGGGTCTAAACCCCCATCATCACAGTGACCAAAAGGGAAGTGTGGGGTCCATAGCTGAAGCCCATTTTGACCATTGTGGCAATGGGGTCTAAACCCCCATCATCACAGTGACCAAAAGGGAAGTGTGGAGTCCATAGCTGAAGCACATTTTGACCATTGTGGCAATGGGGTCTAAACCCCCATCATCACAGTGACCAAAAGGTAATTGTTGACAAAGAAAGAGCTGCAACTGCCAAACTGCATGGATCATTCCTGGTCACAGAACCAAAAACTCATGTGTGGCAAAGTAGTGTATGTGTCCCATTGCAACATAAATTGGGGGAGCCAAATACTGCAGTGCAAATGAAACATTCCTTTGGCCATGTGCAGACAAACAACACCCATGGGGGCTGAGACCGTCAACAGTCATCAATGACACAATGACAGAAGTGACCATCAGAATGCAGAACCACATATTTGCACCAATGGGCACACAAATGCAGATACCCTGTGGAGACAGCAGATGTGAGGTGAACAGATACCATACCATGGCAGCAATGGGACACACAAACCATGATCACTGTGCTGACCGATGACCTAGGAGTCCCAGGGACAGCAGGGGAAACACACCAAACAACATACAGCCAATGGCACACCCAAGATATGCCAATGCAGTGGTGCAGATGCACAAACACAAACAGGCAGACCAACACTGTCATCATACACAGCAGGTGAGGGGTGGGGGTGCCAGTGTCCCCAGGCAACAACACAACACATGAGGAGAGCTGAATACCAATCATACAGATGTGCATACACTGCCACACTAAGGTAACTCATGGATCCAAATCCCCTATGTGGGCAAGCAGGCATTGACAGGTGAGAGGGAGCACAAAACACACATGTCACACAGGCACGTAGGAACAACAACTGACACAGCAAGTCACAGACACACCACAGCACCACCCCCAGGGCCCCCACAATGTGGTGACCCTGGGCTGAATAAAAATACCACTGTGATGACAAAGCTAAATGTCGTTCACACTGTGAACCACAGTCAGGTGTCCTGAGCAACAAACTACCATCACACCTACACAAGCACAAATCAATCAGCATGGCCAGTAAGCCAAGGCCAACATGGAGGCAGGGGACTAGCCGGGCAACAACTCTCATCTGCACACACTCAAGACCACACCCCTCGACCTCCAACAATGTGCAGCAGTGAAGTACACATGCACTGGTGACATTGCACATGCACCCATGACTATTCCAGGGTGGTGGGTGGGAACCAAGGTGTAGAAACACATCACACATGGACACTCAACAAGACTCCTGAATGTCTGACACACTGCACACTACGCTGTACATGGACATGACGGCAATACCACACCGACCAATGGGATCCCAGCCACAGTCACACACCAATGAAGAAGCCAAGGTCACCCACAAAGAACACACATAGACAACAACCAACATTGCAGCACGGACCCTAAGGAGTGCCAGCAGTCACACACACAACGTGTCACAATCACTGAAAGATACCACAAACTGGAAATCACATGACAGGGGCAAACAACAAGTGCCAAAGGGAAACCTGACTGTGACCCATCTGCGTCTGCACACAAACTCTGCCCTGACAGCAAACACACCTATGGGTGACACCCTGATGACCAGTAATGTGCCATGCACCCACATCACAGAGAACACAGGGAGAAGACTTTGGGGGAACATAGCTCAAGTCAGCAAGCATCACAAACAGGTACAACACTAGGGATCACAGCATGTGCAGATGAATGGAAGTGAACACACAGACATGCACATACAACACACACCTTGGGCGCAGGCAATGTCACACGTGTACACACTGCCATGAGGGGACTCCACTCCTGTGTGAGGAAAGCTGTGCCATATGTTGCCTCAGTAGGGCCCCATCATGTCAGCTGAGCACTTGGTCACACAATCAACAATTAGCACCAAATGAGGGCTCCCATCACATCAGCCTGGTCATGGATGTGCCAACGGAATCATCAGCACAGATCCAACACACTTGTATAGCAATGTTGCACTGACTACACGGATGAGTCCCTCCCCATTGATGCCCAAACCTGCATGTCCACTGGAGATGGCAACACGGTCAGGGAAGTAGACAAATGCAACGATGGCAGGCACAACAGATGTGCAGGGGTGGAAGCCACAGATATGAAATTGCCAATGTAAGTAGGAAACCCATTGCCAAATACTGAACACATGACACCCTCAGATGCTGCTATTGATGACATGGATACACCACATGATAGGACACATTCCCCTGGACCACATGGGTTCCTGCACAGTAACACTTCATAATCATGAGACCAGATATCACCATCACTGCAGCAAGGGCATGGTTAGCTGCACCAACAACATGTACATCTGAAGCATGAGCACTAGAGAAAAGAAAGTTGCTTTATTCAGCATATGTGTTGTTTGATAACGACGTCCAGAAGAAATTAGAGCAAAGGCCAATGGCCAGTCCATTGTCAAAGTTCAAACAGGGTGACACTGGCAGATGTCACCCTACGCATGCCTGCACAATACCAGGGACAATCCACTAGGAGGGGCAACCGGGGGGCAGGCCAGGCACCGCAGGGACAGGATCAGGGCTCACCAGGGGGAGTCAGGGAAGGGGTGGTGGGTGCTGGAGAGCCACTGACAACTGCAGTGGAGGTGTCTGACATGGTGTGTGCCGGCACAACTGGGGGGCATGACACAGATGTCGTGGGTGCCGGCACAACTGCAGTGGACCCTGCAGATGGGGTGGACAGGTCCGCCACTGCAGTGCCCAAGTCAGACAGGGCGGTAGTGGACTCCACTGCAGTGCCTACCTCCAGGGGAGGAGAATGGGGAACAGGCAAGGTGGGTTGGACAGAGGGGGAGGACACCCTCACCACATCAGTGGCACAGACAAGCGCAGCGGGGGGTGTGGTGCTGGGAGAGCAAGTGGCAGGGGGAGAAGGCCGGAGCATCTTGGGGATGGTATATCTGTGGGTGGGGGAACCTGGGGCAGGGTGTGGTGGGGGCACCTGTGCAGTGGGGGCCTGAGGGATGGAGGACGGAGACCTTGTGCCTGAGCTGCAGGGCGGTGGCGGGGTCTTGCTCTTACCACTCCGGGGGACTTGCGGGTGGGGGCCTCAGTCCGTCTGCGCCTGGGGGAGGGTGTCCGGGGGCGAGGGGCACTCTGCTCCGTGTGGGGGGCTTCCTCTTCCCCCGGGATGCTGGAGCAGCTTCATCGGTGGGGAAGAGGCCGAGGTCACAGAGGAAGAGCTGCTGTGACTTTGGGGTTGCAGGTGAGGCAAGGGAGGGTGCTTTGGAGGGAGAGGGAACTGAGGACTGCGCAGTGCATGTGGATGCGTGTGTGTGTTCCAGGGCCCCATCCCCTGTGAGTCTGGCTTCAGTCCCCTGAATGTGCGTGCGTGTGCGTTTTGTCATTGGCGTGTGTGTCAGTGTGCTGGATGTGTGTGTGCTGGTGTGTGCCTGTGCCGGTGTGTGTGTGCCTGGGATGGGTAAGGTGCTGGGGAGTGTGGATGGAGCAGAGGCAGGAGGGGTGAGGGACCGTTTGAGGAGGGACACTGCTGCCGTCAGGGAGGAGTCCATGGACCTATTGCCCCTCTGTAGGTCAGACATGCCCGATGAGATGCCCTCCATGAACGACACCAGCTGAGTCAACAGCGCGGTGTGCGCATGGAGGACACTCAGCATGGCTGTCTGCCCTACATGGAGCTGGCGAAGGAGGTACACAGACTCCTCACTCAGGGCAGCAGGGGACACAGGGGCAGGGGGTGCGGTGCCTGGCCCAAAGGAGACACGCTCCCGAACATGGGAGCCTCCACGGACCTGGGGAATGGGAGCCGATGGGAGGGCGGTGGTGGTGCTGGTGGTGGCGGGGACAGCAACACTAGCTGGGGTGTGGTGGCTGCTGACACCCGCCTCCATAAGGGAGTCATCCTCCGAGTTGCTCTGGTCCTCAGCTGAGGTGGATGGTGCTGAGGACTCCTCGGTGTGGCTCCCCTCGCCCTCCGTGCCACTGGGTCCCTCCGACCACTCCTCGGCTGCTGACCCAGTCTGGCTCTCCGGCTCCTCCTGGTCCGTGGAGCTGTCCCCTTCCGTGGCCGTGGATGTATCTGCAAACAATGGGGAAACAGACAGACATCAGTCACCTGCACCAAACGCACACACCACTGTGAGCACAGCACATTACAGAGCAAGCCCTGGCATCATTAGTTGAACATTGGTAAAAGTGCCCGAACTGAACAGGAGAAGCCAATTGTCAGTCTGATGCCAAGCATGGCACTCACATCCCACATGGCCTTGCACCCATCTGTCTGGTGTCTGTTGGATTGCAACACCCCAGTGTGGACACATGCACCAAGTACACAGTAGTTGGACAGTGCAGAGGACACGGTGTGGCATGTGGACATGCACACATCACAGCTCTTGCCACTGAGTCAGTACAGGTTTCCGGATGAAAGGGATGCCCAGAGTCAAATAGGAAATGCATGTGATGCATACCAGCGACAGACACCATGATGCACCCATGTCCTGATAGCCAGCGCCACTATGGTGTGCATGTAGCACATGTCACTCCCCTGCAGGCTCACCAATCAGTAGACACATGCCATGGCGGAGGCATGACTGCAAAGTCATACATCACTGGCTCAGTGATGTATGACTTTGCAGCCAGACAACAACACTCTGCACTGTGTCACAATAGTAGGTCATGGGGAATGCAAGTCCTGGAGCTGCACAAGTGCACATGTACATCCCCCCACAACACATCCTCTTAACCCTCATCTGTCCAGGTCATACCTATTGGACATATGGGAGACCTGTGACACTACCCTCTGAACCTGAGCCCCTCACACTCTGCTGTGCATGGGGAACAGCTGCCTGAACTTCACATTAACATGCCCCAGTCTGCATGGGCAGCTGATCAGACACCTATGTGTCACACAAGTATCGTCTCCTATGGTCACATCTCCAGTGGCATGCTGAGCCCCTACCAAGAAACTCCACAGCAGTCCTGGCGACTAATCCACAGCACACTGACACAGAGGCAGACACCTGAGGGGTCAAATCACTGTGCACAATGTGTCCGCTGATACACGGGAGTGGGAGTACAGAGTGTATTGTATGGCCTGGAGTAGGCATGACTGTCCAGCCCCACATGAATGAGGGATGAGCCCTGGACTGTAGGCAGCTGGCTAAGTATGTGTGACACACGTCATATACATACTCCTGGGGCCCAAACATTGTTCCCACCCGCAGCATGGGTGTGTGCCAGGTACCCCAGCCACATGTGGTGGATCAGCTCAGCAATTGGACCACAGATCAAAGTAACACGCTGAATACATGTCAGAATACAGGCATTGTGTAAGCAATGGACCCACCCATGATGCCCACCACAGAGTCAGGGAAACAGATGCTGTCTCCCACCTTGAGTCAAGCAAACTGCAAGGACACAGTCCTAAGTGACAGAATTCCCTGCATGTAAGGGCCACACCTGGGTATCAGATGAGGAGTGGGCAGTGCACAATAGAGGGACATGGCTCCTGGACAATATGACTGCTGTACTGTGGCAGTTTAACCAGGCCCGAGGAGGGCACATAGCATGTTAGACAGAGTACACAGTGCAGTCTTTGACTCACCCCTCCTTGCTGCTCTCTGGCCTTCAGCTGCCCATCCAGGTCTGGAAAGACCACCGCCAGGATCCTGAGCATGTGGGGGGTCAGGGTCCGTGTTCCGCCCTCCTGCGAGGGAGGCGACAGCTTCAGCTGGACCCGTGCAATCCTCCGGGTCCAGCCCCGAAGGTCCTGCCACCTCTTTTGGCAGTTGCGGATCCGGCGCTTGTAGACCCCCACGGACCGGACAGCCCGGACGATGTCCTTCCATATCTCATGCTTCCGATGGGCAGAAGCCTGTCAGGATGACAAAGTGATAAGGCCATTACTACACATGCAACATATCCGTGCATGACACAGTTGCATATACATGTCGCAATCACAGGGGCACATGGTGTACACAGGCAGTGCACGGCTGCCCATGGACAGTTTTCCAGAAGTCACTACATGGTATCATTGCATGGGGAGTAAAACCCTGTTCAGAAGCACTGTCACTGCACCATACCTGTCCAGTGCAAGTCACTACACACTATGGGGGTGACAACTACTCAGTGAGCCTGCTAGCCAGTGGTGTGCTGACTCTCAGCCTTGCTAGTCAGACAAAATGCACATTCAGAAAGGCAGTGCACAGAACACTCACCTGCTCCCCTGGTGTCCCATACAGCTTGCTGTACTGTGGAAGTAGGCTGTCCAGCAGGGCCTGGTTCTCCTCAAGGCTGAAGGCTGGGGCTCTCTCCACAGTACGTGCCATTGCAGGGTCCAGAGGGGCAGAGACAGCAGCAGTGCAGTGGCAGATGTCGTCCTGGAGCATGTAGTGCAGGCAAGTGGGCTCTCAGGGGAACAGGCAGCAATATATATGTGCTGGAGAGGCAGATACTGTCCCTTGTGTCCAAAGTGATAGGTCCAAGTCGTTTGCATCTTCTGAATCTGGCCAATCCATGGAATAGCAGCACCAAAACACGCCCACAGCATCCTTCAAAACTTCAACTTCATGACATACATGATTTTGCAACATTGTTGTGGGTGACCAACTGATTTTCCAGCAACCGACTCGTTCGAAATTCGAAAACGCGTCCGTTGCCAGGCAAGCCCATTGTCAATGGGTGCGCACCGATCGGTCCATTGAGGTACAACGCGCACAGGGGTACAACGCGTACCCGCACACATTGAAAGCAATGGGCCGGCCGGAGGCACCGATCGGTCCATTGCTGTTCAACGCGCACAGGGGTACAACGCGTACCCGCACACATTGAAAGCAATGGGCCGGCCGGAGGCACCGATCGGTCCATTGCTGTTCAACGCGCACAGGGGTACAACGCGTACCCGCACACATTGAAAGCAATGGGCCGGCCGGAGGCACCGATCGGTCCATTGCTGTTCAACGCGCACAGGGGTACAACGCGTACCCGCACACATTGAAAGCAATGGGCCGGCCGGAGGCACCGATCGGTCCATTGCAGTTCAACGCGCACAGGGGTACAACGCGTACCCGCACACATTGAAAGCAATGGGCCGGCCGGAGGCACCGATCGGTCCATTGCTGTTCAACGCGCACAGGGGTACAACGCGTACCCGCACACATTGATAGCAATGGGCCGGCCGGAGGCACCGATCGGTCCATTGCTGTTCAACGCATCACTGTATATGTGACTGGCATAGGTCAGCATGCCTGTCTCAGATGGACATATGCCAGCCACAGATAGCTCCCAGGGAGTGAGGGGCACACCTACATCACGACAGCCTGTCCAAACCTTATCATAAGGCATGTAAGGCTGCATTTCCTATTGTGTGTATGTTGGTGTACATGTTGTCCTGTGGGTGTCACCTGTGGGCAGCCACCCCCAGGCTGTGCACGTGTTCATGGGGACAGGATCCTGGGTGTTACGTGTACGTGACCACTGTGATGTGCAACTGTTCATATCTGTGCATGTGTCATGGTCACATTTCACAGTGGTGTTTGTGTATGTCATGTCACATACCCCGTGAGTCCCATGTGGGACGGTATGTTTGAGCCAGGGTGTCCCAGTGGCACAATAGTGATGGCCCTCCACAGTCTTTGTGCATGTAGTGTTTACAATGTCTCTGATTTCATGTGCACAATGGGAGACAGTCTCCACATCCACGTTGTGTGTGCATGGACTCTGATGTTGTGCGTGTGTGTCACAGACGTCCATGGCTCTCCTGCCATGGCAAGTGTGGCCACTACCTGTGGGGGTCATGTTTGTTTTGCTGTGGTGTACACATGATACTCCAGGTGATGCCAGTGTCCATGTGGCATTACAGGGTCCCTGGGAATGTGCCTGTCGTTGAGCTGTGGTGCCTGGGGCACATCTGTCCTCACATGTCACTGGGGGGTGACTTTGACACAGCATCATGATATCCAATGGGCCAACCTGGGACAAATTGATGCCACCTGTAGGACCGTGTTGACAGATGTTGGCCATGTATGTACCATACATGTCGTTCCGGTACTGCACACTTCATGTAGTTGTGCCTCATGATGATGTATGTTGGGAACTTGAGTGTGTTCAATGCCGCATATGTGGGGTGACTGACGATCTTGCTTACTTCTCCTCTGCACTGCAGGGCTCCTGCTGTCCATCGGCCATTCCCAGACCTGGCAACGATGGTGGAACGGGACAGCATCCGACGGTACCGCTTCACCAGGCAGCTGATTGAGGATTTGGCAGTGCAGTTGTCCCCACATTTGCAGCCTGGCCGGCCGTATCCTACAGCGCTGACCCCCAAGGTGAAGGTGATGGCAGCCCTACACTTCTTTGCCACCGGTACCTTCCAACATACTGTGGCGTCTGCTGGTGGGATGTCACAGACCATGTTCAGCCGTGTGCTCCGCGATTTCTTGGCGGCAATGTTGCTCTTCCTGAACCGGTACATATATTTCCCTAGACTGCGACGACTCACTGACGTGAAGAGTGACTTTTATGCCCTGGGGAGGATGCCGCATGTCATTGGCTCCATTGATGGGACACATGTGGCTTTGGTACCACCACAGGCCCAGGAGCAGGCCTACAGGAACCGCAAGCACTACCACTCGGTCAATGCACTGGTGGTGTGTCTTGCAGACATGACCATCACACACGTGTGTGCCCGTTTCCCTGGTTCAGCACACGATGCCTTTGTGATGAGGAGTAGTCGCATCCCCAGGTTGATGGCACAGATGCAGAACCAGCGTGCCTGGCTTGTCGGTGTGTACTGACTTTGTGCCATTGTGTGTGATCTGATCTGTAGTATTCCGCCCACTTTTCCAAGTCAGCTGATGTGCACTTGTCTGTCCGTAGGTGACTCGGGATACCCCAACATGCCGTGGTTGCTGACACCCCTCAGGAACCCTGTGACACCTGCCCAGATGCGCTACAATGAGGCACATGGTCGGACCAGGAGAGTGATTGAGCGGACCTTTGGTCTCCTGAAGAGCCGCTTCCGCTGCCTGGACAAGACCGGAGGGTCCCTCCCATATGCCCCTGCGAAAGTGTGCAAGATTATCATCGTCTGCTGCATGCTCCACAACCTGGCAGTGCGGAAGGAGTTGCCTCTCATCCAGGATGACGATGACCAACATCCGCCACCTGTGGAGGATCCTGGCCTGGACCACGATGCCAGTGACGATGATGATGATGATGATGGTGATGGTGATGTCCGCACACAGCTCATCACCAACTTCTTTAGCTGAATGTGAGTATCCTGAGGTGTCATGTGAATGATGTGAGTTGGCATGATGTGTGGGTGGTGCTCTGGTGCTGTTGGAGTGTGTCCATGGGCTACTTGACAGGATGTGTGTTGCGATGTGTGGTGACAGGTGGGCTGTACTCCCCAACAGTGTTGACATGCTAACTTGGTTCTGGGTGGGTATCTTGTAACATGTATTGTGCATGAGTTTTGCTGATCTGTCCTGTACTGCATTGCTTTTGACTGTGTGTCATTTCTGTCCTTCACAGGGTACTTTCAGATTCGTTTGGTCAACTGTGTCCACCGACGACGTGATTGCACATCCAGGCTGGTAGCTGTTGTGTCCCTACAGGTGATGTGCGCCACACCCATGGACTTCCTTCCGTCTACAGTTGTTGACTGTGTGCCCGCTACCAGGTGGGGTTACCTTGCATCTGTAGTGGTTACGGCATGTTGCTACTGTGTAATAAACCTGTGCTTCACTTAGTGATGTGCGTTGTCTGTGGTCACACATTTGACTGCCATTTGCTTACTGCACCTGTGGGCTACTTGACTACAACTGGGAATGGGTGTGGTGTCTGTGCATTGCACCGTCTTCCCTGGCAACATCAGTGTAGGCAATGAGTCAGATGGCCTAGGTGTGTATGTGTTGTGTAGCCCTGGTGGTGTGTCTCCCTCATATGTGTCACGTTGCCTGTACTCACATGCCTGTGTTGTCCTTGCTGTTGCAGTTCGCATACACAGTGTAATTTTGCAGTTCATCATCCCCATAACAGCACCCACGTTGGAATCACGACAGAGGCAAGTATGGTGTATTAGTGTGTTTATTGTGATACATCTGTGTTAATAGTGCATAGGATGGATTGTGCTGTACATGAATCTTGCAATCCCAAGTTCCTAGGTGAATTGAAAGTCCAGGTAGACAGGATCCCCAGTATCGGGGCCACAGTTGTCTGACACATTGTTCCAACTTGTACTCCCCATGCAATGTGTGGGAGTAGTGTTGCCATCAACAGGGTGAACAGTCTGTGCACAAAGGCGAAAATCCAGAACAGGTTCAGGCTTCCTGGGAGTTGCGCTTGGCCATCAGCCTCTCACTTTCCCCTCCTCGGACGACCCCTCTTCTTGGGGGGGGGCCCTCAAGTGCAGGCTGCTGCGGTGCAGGGGACTCTCCGCCAGAGTCCTCCTCCCTCCCTGTGGCAGTTGCAGTTTGTACGGTACCAGATGTTGTTGGCACACAGGGAGGTGTGGACTGGTTGCTGTTCATCTGGCGGAGGCATTGTAAAATGTCCCTGTGCACCGCCGTCATCTCATGTAGTACATCCCACTTGGACTCCACGCGGGACATGTGGGAGTCCACACGTGACATGTGTGACTCCACGTGGGACATGTGGGAGTCCAAGCGGGCATGATGGGCAGCCTGCTGCTGTTTGATGTCTCTGAGGAGCCCCACTACCTGGCTGAGCTCTCCGGTGCTGGACTGGTACGCATCAGCTATGCGTACCAGTTGTGGGTCTTCATGCACACCAGCAACGTCTGCAAGCAGCGACCTCTGTCTCCCACCCCTCCCACCACCCCTGCTGACATGTGCAGTGTGTGCAGTTGCACGCACAGATAACCCTGGTCCACCTTGGGGGGGTGGTGGTGGTGGTGTCCATGGCCCCAGGTTGGTCCAGGGTCACTGCGCTGGTGTTGTTCCTTATTCTGTCCATGTCGGCAGGGATGGTATTCGTGGTGACAGTCGTTGGAGGGGTGGGTGCAGAGGGTGCAGCTGGTGGACCTGCTGGTGCTGCAGCTGGTGGTCCTGCTGGTGCAGCAAGTTGACTTGCACCGGATGTGCCAGGTTGTTCATCGTCCGAGGAGGACAGAGGCTGTACGACGCCAGTGAGCTCGGCATCCTCTTGAGCCTGGGACTGGGACTCCTCAGCGTCTGCTGCTGTGTCCCTATCATCACCTGTTTTTGGGAGACACAAACAATGTATTTCATGTTTCTGCAGGCATCAGTGGTTGACACACCTGACAGTTGTGACTGTGCCTCGGGGTGCGGGCCTGTACATTGTATTGTCCTAAGTCGTCACAGTCAGGGGTTGATATTGGTGTGGCACATTGTCCTGCATTATTTGGGCATTTCTATGTATTCTCTGGGGTGTGAACATGGTCTGCATTGATTGTGTTTGGTTGACAGCCAGACCTCCTTCCCACCCACCCACCCACCCAGTCAGTTATCCCACCATGGAACGTGCTTGCATTGCAGGGAGTGGAAGTTGTCTCTCAGGATGTCAGTCAGTGGTGTCCTGCTGTTTGTTGGTGCACAGTTGCCAGCAGGGCCTTGTGCTCCCCACAGCAGTAGCCAGTGTCAGCCATCTTGTGAGTCCTTCTCCACTCCCTGTGATGTGAGCATGGTTCAGGGTGGTGTTGATGGGACAGTTGTGGGGGTGAGCTATGTCTGTGACTACGACTCCCATCATGCTATTGCCTCCACCCCCTTCCCAGCATGCCCATGCTTCCTTCCTTTTGACTCTGCTTCCCTGTGGGGTGGGCTGGCTGTGCTGACAGGATGGCTGGGAGTGTTGTCCTGGCAGTTGTTTGGCTAAGAGTCCCAAGAGTGTCCCTGTGCTTCACACAACATAACCCAGGGTGGTGGTGCTTTGTGGGATCTTGTGTTAGGATGGAGGGCATTGCATTCTACCAGGTGGGTACTGTGGAGTTTGTGTTGGGGGGGGGTGAGGGGAGGTGCTGGTGACTATAGTCAGTGCTGCAAGTCCCCCTTCCCACCCAGCCAGCCAGCCAGATATCCCACCATGGAACGTGCTTGCATTGCAGGGAGTGGAAGTTGTCTCTCAGGATGTCAGTCAGTGGTGTCCTGCTGTTTGTTGGTGCACAGTTGCCAGCAGGGCCTTGTGCTCCCCACAGCAGTAGCCAGTGTCAGCCATCTTGTGAGTCCTTCTCCACTCCCTGTGATGTGAGCATGGTTCAGGGTGGTGTTGATGGGACAGTTGTGGGGGTGAGCAATGTCTGTGACTACGACTCCCATCATGCTATTGCCTCCACCCCCTTCCCAGCATGCCCATGCTTCCTTCCTTTTGACTCTGCTTCCCTGTGGGGTGGGCTGGCTGTGCTGACAGGATGGCTGGGAGTGTTGTCCTGGCAGTTGTTTGGCTAAGAGTCCCAAGAGTGTCCCTGTGCTTCACACAACATAACCCAGGGTGGTGGTGCTTTGTGGGATCTTGTGTTAGGATGGAGGGCATTGCATTCTACCAGGTGGGTACTGTGGAGTTTGTGTTGGGGGGGGGGTGAGGGGAGGTGCTGGTGACTATAGTCAGTGCTGCAAGTCCCCCTTCCCACCCAGCCAGCCAGCCAGATATCCCACCATGGAACGTGCTTGCATTGCAGGGAGTGGAAGTTGTCTCTCAGGATGTCAGTCAGTGGTGTCCTGCTGTTTGTTGGTGCACAGTTGCCAGCAGGGCCTTGTGCTCCCCACAGCAGTAGCCAGTGTCAGCCATCTTGTGAGTCCTTCTCCACTCCCTGTGATGTGAGCATGGTTCAGGGTGGTGTTGATGGGACAGTTGTGGGGGGCAATATGTGTGACTGCGACTCCCATGATGCTATTGGCTACACTGACTTGGCCAGCATACACAGAATTCCTTCCTTTGAGTGGTCTTCACTGTGTGTTGGTGTTGTTGTGGTGGCTACATGTGTGGATGTGTTTGTTAGTTCTATTTGTGCCACTGCCTAGCTGTAGTTGTGGTTGTGTTTGTACATGTGTTGGCACGGTTGGATGTGACTTTTTTGATGGCATGTGTTGTGTTTCTCTGACTGACATACACATTTTGGGATGATTCTGTTCTGGTTGCTGTGTGATTGCTATGAGTGCATGGTTTGACTCTCCCCTTGACAGTGATGTGTGTGTGTTTTGTGGCAGTATATTGTGTACATTTGTTGTGTACTCACCAGGCTCTGGGATGTCCTCTAGTCCATATATGCTCACTGGCGGTAGGATGGCCCGCACCTTCTCCTCCCAGGGCCTGAGGTATATTGGCTTGGCAGGAGGGCCACTGCCGGTGTGTTGGCTGTTGATGTAGTCTTGCTTCAGCAGTTTCCGTACCCTCCTGCGCACGTCATACCACCTGTTCTGGATGTCGGTCTTTGTGCGCCGACATGGTGATTGGGCGTTCACCCTGTTGATGATCCTCTCCCACATCTTGGTTTTCTGCGACATGGGGGTCTGTTGGACCAATGTGCCAAACAGCTGTGGCTCTACCCTGAGGATCTCGTCTACCAGGACTTCCAATTCACAATCTAGGAACTTGTGATTCTTCTTGGGGGGCATGGTGATGGGTGGTGATGGTGAGTGATGTGTGTGTTGGTGTGCAGGTGAGGGTGTGTGAGTGTGTGTTTTGCTGGGTGTATGTGAGGTAGGTATTTGTTGGTGTGCTGATGGTGTGTGGCTTGTGTGAGGGATGAGCTGTGGGTGTGTGGTTGCTTTCTCTTGGGTGCTGGCAGTGGAATGGCATTTGCAAAGGCTCATGGTTGTGATTTGTGTCCTTTATATAGGTGGAGTTGTGGGTGTGTCTTTGTTCTCTGTCCCCACCCCCCCCAGTATTTATTGGCTTGGTAATTGCTTGTTTGGCCTTTTTTTGGTTGATTTTTCCTTTGTGCTGTTTGTGTATGTTGGAAACGTTCTTGTGACCGAGTCGGACCCTGCATTGGTCTCGTACGGTGTTTTCCGTTTCGTTCACGCTGTGTTTGTGCAGTTTTGTATGCTGCGTACGCGTCGGTCGCGGTGTATTGTGTTGCTTCGGCTCGGTTTTGTATGCGTGTCGGTCGTACGGCTTGTCCTCCGTCCGACTCGGTCGTGTTTTTCGCGCCTTGCATCGTACTTTGCGGTTTGGAGTTGGCGGGTACGATTCGGTCGGATTTGTTCCGGGTGCGTGTCGGTCGGTTGGATTAGCGTGTTTTTCCGGCCGGATTGCTATTTTCCGAGCGGCTCGGTCGGTCGGCTTGGTTTCCTAACGTGTCGGTCGGATTTATCGCGGCTTGCATCGTACTTGGCGTGTCGGGCGCCACTGGTACGTGTCGGTCGGTAATTTTTCCGGCTCCGAGTCGGTCGGTGCTTTTTCCGGCCCGAATCGGATTCGACCCCT